>JAJPUD010009948.1:0-68264 GCA_023553655.1 Myrmecobius fasciatus | reverse complement strand
AGATCATTATACACAGCAACAACAATACTACATGATGATCAATTCTGATGGACATGACTCTCTGCAACAAAGAATTGTCTCAGACCAGTTCCAATTGTTCACTGAAGAAAACCATATACACCCAGAGAGAGGGATATGAAATATGGACCACAATATAACATTTTCATGCTCTCTATTGAGGTTTGCTTGCATTGTGTTGCCTTTCTCTGATTTTCTTTTTTTTCTTGTAGATAGGATTTTTTTTGCATAGCTTGTCAAGTATTTCAACATTATTAACATGTAGTGGACTTCCTGCCATCTAGGGGAGGGGAGGGGACTGGGGGTAAAATTTTAATGGAAAGCTTTGTAAAGATCAATGCTGGGGAACTACCCATACATATGTTATACAAATAAAAAGCTTTAATAAAAAAAAAGATCAATGCTGGGGAACTACCCATACATATATTATACAAATAAAAAGCTTTAATAAAAAAAAAAGAGTTTGTTCCTCTCTTCCTAAAGGGCTGTCAAACTGTGTATACCTTTGACCCAACAGTGTCTCTGTTGGGCCTGTAACCCAAAGAAATCATAAAAAAGGGAGAAGTAGCCATATATGCAAAAATATTTGTAGCAGTCCTTTTTGTAGTGGCAAGGAATTCAAAAATGAATGAATGTACATCAATTGGAAAGTGACTGAATAAGTAATGTGATATGAATATTATGTATTATTATTGTTCTATAAGAAATGATCAGAAGGATGATTTCAGAAAGGTTTGGAGGGACTTGCATGAACTGATGCTAATATTGCTCATAGCAACAAGATTATGTGATGATCAACTCTGATGGACTTGGCTTGTTTCAGCAATGAGATGATTCAGGCCAATTCCAGTAGACTTGTGATGGAGAGAGTCATCTGCATCCAGAAAAAGGACCATGGGGACTGAATGTGGATCACAACATAATATTTTCTCTTTTTTGTTGTTGTTTGCTTGCTTTTTGTTTTCTTTCTCATTTTTTGATTTGATTTTTCCTGTGCAGCATGATAATTTTTGAAATATGTTTACAAAAATTGCACATGTTTAACCTATATTGGATTGCTTGCAGCTTAGAGGAGGGAAAGAGAAAAAAATTGGAACAAAAATTTGTAATGTTGAATATTGAAAACTATCTTTGCATATATCTTGAAAATAAAAAGCTATTATTTTAAAAAAATGTTCCTTTATGTTTTCATGGACTGAATTCATGAGTTCAGTAATAAGTGTATAAATGACATATTTTGAATTTCTACCATCTGCTTACCTGTCTGTGCAGTAATTGTATGTTTGAGGTTATATTATAAGAGATAGTGTCCATAATAAAACAAGTTTTCTACTTAAGTTAAGAAGACCTGTGTTCAAAATCTGCCTCAAATGTGTGACCCTAAGAAGAAAAGCTATTTACCTTCTCTGAATTGGTTTCTTGCTGACAAAAGGAAGGTAAAAAGAGAGCACCCATTTTGTGTGATTGATGTAAGAATCAAATGAGCTAATGCTTCCCTTCCCCTGCCAGCCTTTAGTATACGCTTTCAGGATTATAAAATCAGGAGCTATCCTAGGTAGATTATAAATGCTCGATATAATTTAAATATTTTCTTTAAAAGAGTTAGAAGTCATTCCTGATTCCAAATAGACCTTACTTTAAGTAAGTTGAATCTCTGAAAGTTCAACTTCATAAATTTTAATCTCTTTGGTAAAGAGGGGAGGGAGGAGATGATGAAATCTCTGCAGGATTGTTAATGAGAGTTTCTTGTGTCTATATATGTTATACGATTCCCCTTTTTGGGTCACTAGTGGCCCAGAACCCAAAGGTGCTAAGAGAAAAAAAAATAACCATCTGAGTTTTCTTCTCTCTCAGGGAATTTGGTCCTGATATTTCAAGATCTTCCTATCTTCCATAACTGCTGGACTTTCTGACTCAGAAAAAGGGCAGAGAGAGATCTTTACCCAGAGTGCCAGTTGTGTCTGTAGAAGGCTGAGTGTTTCTTGTATAGGAAGACAGAGTGGTACCTGGTACATGCTTGTTCTGTGATGGGCAAGAATCCATTCTTAGGGTAATTAAGGAAATCAATAGAGCTAAAGAATTCCTGACCCACATGCATACTGTCACACTGTTATATAAGCAATTCCACACATATGTACAAAACATAATAGCACACAGGCACAAAGAGATTCAGTCAGTTAGACATACACATATAAATGCATTTTTACATGTGTACATAAGTACTAACAAACACATGATCACACATCTACATAGTCAGTTTACAGGTAAGCAACAAAATTGACAGGAAAAGAAAGAAGCTATCAACCTTTAAAAAAACAAGACTGGAGAAGCAGAGACTGGAGGAAATCCAGGAAGCCCACATGTAAGTACAAGATGAGGTGGACACACTTAAACAACATTTCATGTGTAAAAGTCTAAAGATTCTAATGTGCTGTAGATTTAACATAAGCCAATTAGTGTTTCAGGGCAGCTAGAATAGTTTCCTCTGTTTTAGTTGCACTGATAGGCACAGTATTAAGAACAAGAGAGGTAATGATTGTCTTCCCTGAAGCAAATGTGGATAATGGTGTGAATTATTTTAGTTGAAGAGAAAAGTGAATGGGATTAGCAAATACTATAGATTTTATGAAGATTAGCCAAATGAATTGGGAATTTTAGATTGCAGAAGAGAAGGCTCAGAGTGAAAATTATTAGATTTATTCTCCTTTAGTAAGAAGGACAAAATTAGTGCTTAATGGAGAGTCTGATTTCAGCTCAAGACAAGTAAACACATTCTAATTATATTCAATTTAACACTTTATTACTAAGCTCTTACTACGTAGAAGATAACAGAAGTCATAGAATATAAAGAACCATCCTTGGAATCAGGAAGTTGTTTATTATTTTTCATTGTATCTGCCTATCCAAGACCCCATTAGAAGTTTTCTTGGCAAAAATAAAAAAAATTAAAAATACTGGGGTGATTCACCATTTCCTTCTCCAGTAAATTTGACAGATGAAAAAACTGAAGTAAATAAAATTAAGTGATTTCCCAGGATCACACAACTAGTTTCTTTCTGAAGCTAGATCTGAACTCAAGTAGAAGAGTCTTCATAACTCCAGCCCCGAGTTTCCATAAGTATACACTGTGCCCCCTAGCTGGAATTTAAATGCTCATTGATCACATCAATAACCAAACTAATAGAAATCATACAATTATCTCAAAAGATATAGAAAATGCATTCAACAAAATACATCACCCATTCTTATTAAAAATGCTAGACAGCATAGGAATAAATGGAGTTTTCCTTAAAATGATAAATAGCATCTATCTAAAACCATCATTAAGCATTTTATGTACTGAGGATGAACTAGAATCATTCCCAATAATAACAGGGGTGAAATAAGCTTGTCTATTATCACTACTATTACTCAACAATGTACAAAAAATGTTAGCTTTAGCTTTAAGAGAAGACAAAGAAATTGAAGGAAATAGAGTGGGTAATGAGGAAACAAATTTAGATGCTAGCACACCACAATGTAACTGAAGATGATGTAAGGAAGAAATGGATACAGTAAAATAATTTCATTTTTTCCAAAATTGAGGGGAAAAAAACTTTTAAAAAAGTAGGTTTTTTTACTGTGCTCCTTTTAGAGGATACGTGTTTAAATGCAATATATATATATATATGTATATATATACATATATATATATTGATTCAATGCAGTGGAAAACTTTCCAATAATTAAAACTGCCAAAAATGGAATGACATGGCCATGGAAGGAGTCAGTTTTCTATCACTAGAAATCTTCATGCACTCTTGGTAACATAGATGATGGTTTGTTAGGAATATGAAAAAAAGAATTCCTATATAGAGGTAGGAGTGATGGCTTTTGTAGTTCCTTCTAACCCTTAAATTTGTTTAAAACTATGATATACATTTATATAGCAATTTAATATTTAATAAATCAAAAGCATTTATTAAACATTTACTATGTGTCAAGCACTGGACTAGGCACAAAGGGATACAAAAATTAAAAAAAAAGAAATTCTCTGCCCTCAAAGAAATTACATTATTTGGGGGAGTGATAACATCAATAGGTAATAAATATTCACAAAACAAATTCAAGGTAATAGAAGAGAAATGCTAGTATCTAGGGAGGGTCAGGAAAGGACTCAGAGAAGAAAGCTTAGCAAATGAGCTTAGCAAAACTAGAATTTTTTAAGAAGTGAAGATAAGAAGGGAGTGCATTCCAGGCATGGGGGAGATTGCACACGGGTGCAAAGATGAGATATAGGAGGAAAACCCTAGAATATCTGTTTAAATGTTTTTGCAAGTCTGCAGTATGTGTGCGTGTAGGTACATATATATAATATAAATATAGATGTATATAAATATACTATATATAGATAGATAAGTATAGACATAAATATAGATATAACACTGACTAGACTTGGAGTGATTTTGAACCCTGCCTCAGACATTTTAGTAAGTATATGACCCTATGCAATAACTTAACCTGTTTGCATCAATTTCCTGATCTGTAAATTTATGGTATTGGAGTAGATGGTCCCTAAAGTTGCTTTCAATTCAATGATATGTCTATTTGTCTATATGTATACACATAAACATTTACATATATTATTTATGGAAAGTAAGCCTAGAAAGGTTGTGAAGGACTTTAAATAACAAAGGATTCTGTATTTGATCATAGAGCTAATAGGATAAGACTGTAACATGGGCACTACTATGTCTTGCATCAGCAGATATGTGGTGAATTGAATTGAAGAGAGGAATAACTGGAGATAGAGAGACCAAATAAAGGTTCTCCAAATAGACTAGACAAGAGGTGATGAGGATCTGTACTAGGAGTGAATGGAAAGAAAGGGATAGATGTGAGAGATGCGGTGAAGATCATAGAGAAAAGCCTTTACAACTATTGGAATATATGGGATGAGAGAGAATGAGCAGCTGAGAATGACTAATATTTCAAACCTGGTTGACCAGAAAGATAGTGGTACCCTCAACCAAAACAGGGAAATTCAGAAGAAGAGCTTGGTTTGGAGAGAAAAGTAATGTTACATTTTTGGATTTATTGAGTGTAAAAAGCACTTTATTCACATCAATCCTAGGTGATTAGTCAGCTAGGCATTTATCAATATTTACTGTGTGTGAGGCACTTTCCTAAGCATTAGAGATACAAAGAAAAACAAAATTCAGCCTTTGTCCTTAAGGACAAGTCTAATGGGGTAGGGGGAGTTATATAGACAGGATAAATTAGAAATAACAGAGAAAAGGCACTTTTATACCTGACTACATAGAGATCTATGTACATATAATATATACATAGAAAGCATTAATATTTATGTAGTTTTTTAAGTTTTATAAGGTATTTTATGAGTATAACCTAATTTGATCCTTAATACATTCATGAAAGGTAGGAGCTATTATTTTTACCATTTTACAGTCAGATAAAGATTGAGTGCCCTTGCTCAGTATCTATAAGACTGAATTTGAACTCAGATCTTCCTGACTCTGCATTTAGGGCTTCTCTAGTCACTATATCACCCAGGTGCCTCTAGAATTAAGGGGTGGGAGTGTCAGAAAAAGTTTTTTGTAGAAATTGGGTTTCTGAGTAGTAATCAAGATCACCATTTTATATGTAAAGAAAGTAAGATTCAGAAACAGGTAAGTGATACCTCAAGCTTAGGTTTATACATTATTCCTGCAGCAGATACGACACTGACTGGACTGAAGTGAGGAACATCTGAATTACTAGATATGTGATCCTGGACAAGTCATTTAACCTCTCCCTCAGTTTCCTTACCTGTAAAACTAAGGGGTTGGAGTAGAAGATATCTAAAGTTATTTCTAGTTTTAGGTCTGTGATTCCAGGATTGATTTCATGATTGAGTTGACACATCAACAAAATGTAAAATCTTAATTCAAATTTTGTAGTACTAAGACCTCTGACTCTAATACCAGCATTTTTTTCCTATTATACCCAATGACTGTACATGGAGAGATATTGAATGCATTTGACCCTTTGACAAGATATGTGAAAAGCAGATCTGATAATTTAGGAATTTACACCCACTGAGAAGGGAAGCAATATACCAATTGTACATGTGAAATTATATAAAACACATTTCCATATTAGCCATTTTTTTGAAGCAAGAAAAATAAAGTGAGAAAAAATTCCTTCAATTCCCATTTTATTCTCTGGATCTAATATTATCAGGGCAGTTTTCCTGGATAACTTCTTGAAATATGATGTATAGTGTTTTTCTTTAATCATGGGATTCAGGTAGTCCAATAATTCTTAAATTATCTCTCCTTCATCAATTTTACAGATCAGTTGTTTCTTCAGATTTTTGATTTGTTTTCTATTTTTTCATTCTTTTGAATTTAAATATTATTTCTTAATGCCCTATGGAGTCATAAGCCTCCACTTACCCAATTCTAATTTTTAAGGAATGATTTTCATTTGGCTAATTTTGTTTTTAAGAAGTTCTTTCCTTCAGACAATTTTAACTACTTTTCTGTTTGGCCTGTTCTGCTTTTTAAAGGAATTCTTTTCTTTAATGATTTTGTTATATCTCTCTTACCATTCCAATTCTGTTTTTTAAGATATTTTCAAGGGGCAGCTAGGTGGCACAGTGGATAGAGCACCAGCCCTGAAGTCAGGAGGATCTGAGTTCAAATCTGGTCTCAGACACTTAACACTCCTTAGCTGTGTGACCCTGGGCAAGTCACTTAACCCTAATTGCCTCAGCAAAAAAAGAAAAAAAAAAAAGATATTTTCTTCAATATTTTTGTGCTTCTTTTACCAAGATGTTACTTCTCTTTTAAACTTTCTTGCATCATTCTCATTCTTTTTTTTTCAGTTTTCCCTCTAACACTCATCATTTTCTTTAAGGATTTCAGGAATCCTTATTGGGCTTTGGTCAACTTGGCATAATTCTTTAAGGCTTTATTTATAGCTGTTTTATATTGTTTTCTTTTGAGTCTTTATCTTGGCCTTCCTTGCCACTATAATAGCTTTTATGGTCAAATTTTATTGTTCCTATTTAGGTTTGCTCATTTTTTTTTCAGTTTATTTTTTGACTTAGAAATTTATGTTAAAGTTGGGCTCTGCTCACCTAGGAGTGAGGAGACACTACACAACTTCAGGATTTTCCATGCTGCTCTTTTTGAAACTACTTCTGGCTGGGGGAAATCTGCAAGTTTTTGATGCAGGTAGTGTGATGTGGGTGTGATTTAGGTAGAGGTGTGGTCATTGCTCTTTGGGTCAATGCTCTGGCCTTTAACCAAGAAGGGCCCTTCTCCTGTAGCCACAAGGATTAATGCTTCTCTTAGCCTTGGAATTGAAACCAGGGCCCCTGCTCCTTTGACCAGTCTCCAATTCTCCTTCCCAACCTGGAACTGTGACTCAGAACTGCATATAAGCAATAGAGTTGCCAGTCAGTGCCAGCTGTGTGCAGTGCCACCAACGGGTCATTCGTAATCTCTTTCTGAGCAGTTGTATGACCCCTTTATTGTTTCTGGGCTGAGACCTTTCAAAGCTGCTGCTATATAGCTTCTGTTGCTGATCTGCATATGTGGGCTCTAGACATGCCTCCATCCTGATTTCATAAATTTCTCCAGCTGCCCTCCTCAGTTTTCTTTGACCAGAAAAGAAAAATTCACCCTGACCTTTGGCTGGCTCTGATGCTCCAAAATTTTATTTTTAAGTGTTATTTTAAAGATGCTTGGAGATGAATATTGTAAGAGAATTCAACTGAATTGCCTCTAATCCACCATTTTATCACCACCTAAAAGTCTGTTTCGTTTTGTTTTTAGGGACAATATCACTATCAACAACCTCTATTGACTAAAAGTGAGTGGTTATGTCTGTTCCCAACAGCAGCAACTCCCTCCCAACTACCATATTCTTGACAGGTATTCCAGGATTAGAGCACGCCTACACGTGGATATCCATTCCCTTCTGTGCCATGTATATGGTGGCTCTGACTGGGAACTTGATCCTCATCTTGGTCATATCTACTGATCACAGTCTCCACACACCAATGTACCTTTTCCTCTGTCTACTCTCATTCACAGACTTAGCCCTCAGTTCCACTACGGTGCCCAAAATGTTGGCAATCCTATGGCTTCATGCTGGTCAGATCACATTTGGAGGCTGTCTGGCCCAGATGTTCTTTGTCCACTCCATATTTGCCCTAGAGTCCTCTGTCCTCCTGGCTATGGCATTTGACCGCTATGTGGCCATCTGCAACCCACTGAGATATACAACCATCCTCAGTCATGGTGTCATTGTCAAAATTGGCCTTGCTGGATTAATTAGGAGTGTGACTATTGTCTCCCCATTCATCTTCCTATTGCAGAGGCTTCCATATTGTGGGCACCATATCATGGCCCACACATACTGTGAGCACATGGGCATTGCCCGGCTGGCCTGTGCTGATATCACAGTGAATATTGTCTATGGCCTGACTGTGGCCCTCTTGGCCATGGGTTTGGATTCTATGCTCATAGCCATCTCTTATTCTATCATTCTCCATGCCGTATTCCGTCTTCCATCCCGTGATGCACGACGCAAGGCTCTAGGAACATGTGGGACCCATATTGGAGTCATCCTTGTTTTCTATATACCTGCTTTCTTCTCTTTTCTTACTCATCGCTTTGGCCGCCATCGTGTCCCCAGGCACGTCCATATTTTTCTGGCCAACCTCTATGTGTTGGTGCCACCTGTGCTCAACCCCATCATCTATGGGGCCAAGACCAAAGAGATCCAGAGAAGAATCTTGAGGCTAATGTCTCCAGGCCAAGACTTTGTTTGATTTTTTGATCAATGGTGAAAATGGTTACAGGATAGATAAATAGAATGAATATATATGTATGTATGTATGTATGTATGTATGTATATATGTTTGTGTGTATATATATATGTATGTATGTATATATACATATATATATATATCAGGACTGTAAAAAATGTATGGAATCATTTTTTGGATGGAGAGAGAAATGTATGGAATCAGAAGAGCTGAATTGATTCCTAGCTTTGACACTTATGAGATATGCTATCCCAAATTACTCATTTAACATCTTCTTCCTCCTTTGTGAAATAGAGATGTTATAATATCTGTTTAATTACCTCATAAGAAATATTGTGAAGGAATTATTTTGTAAACCTGAATCCCCGTTTCTCCCCACTACTCACTATCTTTCCTCCCTTTCAGTAGATTAAGGGCAAAGATCTGCCCCAGAGCGAATACATTTGTTGACAAAGGAGAAAAAAAGTCTTTATCTGTTTTTCTCTCCAAAACTTTAGTTCAGGGGACACTTTGGCAGGCTTTCCTACTATTCTTCAGTCTCTTGGTAGGGAAACATCAAACGTCCTAGAGCTTAAAAAGTTTCTTCTCTTCTTAGTTGCCACTAACCCTATGATATCATTTTTTACTAGGTCCCTATGCCTCATACCCCACACACTTGCTAGAAATTTTATGAGAAGTCTAACCTAAAGGTCTTCAACTCCATCATTTCTTTTCCTAAGCCTATCTAAATAGCATGGGGTCTTGGGTTCTGATTCTGGAATGATGATAAAGATTAATGGAAATACTAACATGGCTTCATTTTCAAAAATTGATGCAAGAAAGTTATGGATATACTTAAACTTGTCTTTGGGGTGAGGTTAGGACTGACAGTCCCAGAGACCCAATCACAGACAGACAAATATAATCATAAATATGAACACGCACAAATGCATGAATAGAGACATCCCTGGGAACAGACCATTATTTATCTTGCTCCTTCCCAGAGGGGCTAGGCTGTGTGGCAGAGATTAGCTCTTGGTGTTATTCAGGTCAAATTGACCTCAACCTTCCTGCTCCTTTCAATCCTACCCCCTGGAGATTCGTAATAGGCAACAGAGAAGCAGCAAACTCTACTCTACCAATCCACTCTGTCCTCCACACAAACAGCCTAGTATCACATATATACACACTCACACAATTATTTACACTCCAACTCATGCCTTATTTCTCATGTACAAATCTCTTATATGCATATGCAATCTGTCATATGCACGACTCATACATCTATACCTTCAGCTTCACAATGCACTTACATCATGTACTTTCTCATGCATGCATGTTCTGGATCTTTTTGCACTCAGTATAACATAAACACACATATACACCACACACATACATACACAAACATACACACATAGCCCTCAATAGTCATCTTTGAAAAAGAGCCTCATTATTTCACAACTAACAGCTGATCATTCAGACTTTCTTCAGAAGGCAGAATTGTGCTTGGAGGGCTAGCTGATTGTCAAATAATCAGTGTGAGCATTGCCATAAACCAAAACTTTTGTTTTGTTTTGTTTTGTTGCTATTGTTACTTTAGTTAGCTATTTATTTTAGTTTGATTGTGTGGACTTAAAAAAGTGATAGAGAAAATGTGCAGATAAGTGTCTTGGTGAAACTTCTTTTTTTCTTTCCCTGGAGAGCCAATTTTTAAATATTTACCAGCACACCAGTGCTTTAAAATTTCCAGTTAAGGATAAGCCACTACTATTTCCACAGGAAACACATTAGACTTCTATTTTATCTTTTTAAAATCTTTTTTGAACTTCCAAAAAAAACATTTTTTACCTTTTTGAATACAAAATATGTGCAATCCTGTATAAAAAAAGATGCAAAATGGAAGCTTCTTTCCATTGTTCTCTAAAAATGATTGTAGTATATAAAATAAGTTTCTCTAGAAATCATGGTAATGGAATCGCTATTTGAACCATGTTGTGATAGGAAGTTTCCTGGTTAATGTAAGTTAAGTTGCACATGATTTCTAAACATTTAGTTTATTAGAATAAAAAGCAAAATTTTTATGAATAGGAAAAAAACAAGGCCATGGAAGGTCAGATGTTTGAAATTTCCTAGAATGCAGTCTTACATTATATAAAATTTTAACAACTCCTATATATGAAATTAATAGAAATCTAACTCATTTCAGAGTATAAATTGTTGTATTAGTTTGGCTCCCAAGACAATTTAAAGTAAACCAAATCCAACCAACAATTAAATATCATTCACAGAAAATTTACTATAAGATGCAAAAGTTTCACTAGGAATTCCCACAGGCACAGAGTCATAATTCTAATGGTATTAGAACTAAATAAAGTATAGGTCATCTTATTAGATAAGCATCTAAACATAAATATCCTACCCTTACCCTAATCATTTCACAATTATTTTCCTTTTCCTGTGGTTATATTGCTTTTGTTTTATAGTTTTAAAGTAATTTGAAACATAATATTTTAAAGTAGTAGGTGCTTGATTTGTATCTGGAAATCTTAAATTGATTTTGTATGTGTTTGCTAGCTTTAAAAAAAGGATATAGGAAAGAAAGGGTCTGTCAGAACAATTTCCATTATTTCTAGATGTAGGCAAATTTTTGCCTCTTTTAAAATAACATCTGGTGATAAAATATCAAATTTCACATGAAGAAATAAGAACAGAATTACAAGATCAAAAGAATAATTACATAATGATAAAAATTAAAATTTATAACATATTGAATGACTTGATGATATCCACATTCAATAAGTTTCTTCTTTCATTGGGTTGTTATTTCAGACAGATCCATTTGTTCATTCTTGATATTCCAGTCCATGTCTGTTTCAGAACCTCTGGAATAAGTATCAAACAAGGAAGAAATTCTGGGAATTTCTTCATAATTCATTTATTTGAATAGTTACATCCCATGGTTGTTTATCCTTACTTTAACCTGAATATCCATACTAAGATGAAGGGGGCTTTTAGAGAAATTTGTGAACTTTTATGTATCTTAAGTGCATGAACATCAGCATCTACATATACTGTCTTCTTCCCAATAAGAAGAAACTGAACTGAAATCATTAGATTGGTGATCAACATTTACTTGTATCCAGACGAGCTCCATATTCACACGGAGTCTGACCAGTCTCTGGCTTCTTTTTTGGTGGGGAAGAAGAGTCTGCATAGTGTGGGGTCGTTGGCTTGGGGGGACACCCTGTTGTTAATAGGCGCTTTTGCCTCTTCATGCTCCTCCGCCTTGAGGGGCAGGGCCGGATCCACAGTGCCCACCACCAGCCACATGGGCTGGGAGAAAAGCAGGTTCTTCTGGATGATAGAGACATTTGAGCAGATGATGGAACGGTGGTTATCCTATACCAATCTGAGAGCCCTCTCCACACAAAGCAGTCCCAGACACTTTGCGGTCCCTGGGGAAAAGGAACAGGGACTTGCCTGAAGTGGTGGGGTCGGGTTCCTAGCTCTCCCAGGTTTTTTCAAGTCCCAGAACTTCTTCTCTCTCACCTCACATTAGACTTTTTTAAAAAATTGAATTGTTAGAGAATTAATTATTTACTCTTCCTGACATCTGGACTAAGGTTATTTTTCTCCGAACGTTACTTGGTTCCTGATTCTATATTCTGTAGGGCCAAAGAAAGGCAATCAAATCCCATTTTTTTCAAATCCAAGCTTTTTAGGCACTTCAAGTCAGTTGTCATCTCGCTGCTTGCCTCTCCCCAAGTTTTCTTTCTTCTCCCCCACTCAAAAGTATTTCCCCCAATTACATGTAAAGATAGTTTCCAACATTCATTTTGTAACATTTTGAGCTTAAAATTCCCCCCCCCACTGAAGACCGATGTAGGTTGTAATTGTACAATCATGTAAAATATATTTCCACATTAGCCATATTATGAAAGAAGAATCAGCACAAAAGGGAAAAACCACAAGAAAAATAAAAGTTAAAATAGTACGCTTCAATCTACAATTGGTATCCATAGTTCTTTCCCTGGATATAGATGGTATTTTCCATCACAAGTTTTTTTGGAATGTCTCCTCAAGTCTTCCCTTTTCCAGGCTTTACATGCCCAGCAACTAGAAAAGATCTTCATATGACATCATCTCTAGATACTTCACCATCTTATTTACTCTCCTCTGGAACGTCTCTAGTTATCAATGTCTTTCTTTATACTGGTGTCCAGGACTGCACAATAGAACCCAGAAGTAACTAGCTGTCACAAAAGATAGAGTACTGGTTCTAGGATCCAGAAGTCTTGAGTCTGAGCTTCAGACATTTTCTTGCAGTATGATCTTGGATAAGAAGCTGAACAATTTCTGTCTCCCTGTTTCTCATCTGTAAAACGGGATAATATTGACATTTATTTACCAGGGTGATTGTGAGGGTAAAATGATGTATTGTATGTAAAGCACCTCACAAACCTTAAAGTCCTATATAAATGTTTTTATTACTATCCCAGATATTTTATCATGGGGACAAAGTTAGAGTATCCTTTTCTTATTCCTGGAAACTGTCTCTCAATGCATCATAAGATCGAATTAGTTTATTTTCATTTTTGTTTTTGTTTTTGCCTCCATATGACAGTAGACTCATATTGAATTTGTTGTCTACTCAAACCCACTAAAGCTAATCTTTGTTCTGGCCACCTGTTGTCCAACAATGATTACTCTATTTTATTGTTATTCAGTCATTTTTCAATTGTGCCTGACTCTTTATAATCCCATTTGAGGTTTTCTTTGCAAAGATACTGGAATGGTTTGCCATTTTCTTCTCCAGAAAATTTTAGATATAGCAAACGGGGTTAAGTGACTTGATCAGGATCATATAACTAATAAGTGTTTGAGTTAGATTTGAACTCATAAAGATGAGTTTTCCAAGATTCCAGGCCCAGCTGGAATCCATTTTGCTACTTAACCATCCTGTAGCATAAATAATAAATTGTGTTGACAAGTTTTATATATGCTTAGGTTCAAAAAAGTAATGATGTGTATGTATGCTGACACTCTTTATAGACTTGACTAGACTGAGGGTGGATGAGATTGGGAATGTGGTCCTGGCTGTATATACTAGAGGAAGAGATTTGAAGAAGTTGTCTGCTCCTGGGCATAATGCCATTCAACTGAGAGAATTCCATAAACTTTTGAAAAAGAAAAAAAAAAAAAAAGGTGGAATGCTGAACAAAGGACATCAGCTTCCATGCCATGTGATAAAATATTTATGAAATTTTACTGTAGTCACATCGATGCAGCCTAGAGTCTCTTACCTATCTATATCTGTTAGACATATAGATTGAAGCTAAGAGTCATTTCAGATCAGCAAACAAAAGCAGCTAGCAATGGCAGCAACCAAAGATGGTATTTGTTCAGGTGAAAGATTAGTGCCCAATACAATCACATTTCAAAACCTATGGTTCTTCATGAGAGGCAGAATTAGGGAAAAAAATTGATCCTGAGTTCCTGGAGTCACACTTGGCCCTGATTTAAAAAAAAAAATAACATGATTAGAAAAGCTCCAAGTTTCATGACCTTCCTAGTTCCTGTGGCAGCAACTGGAAGAAGAATTAAACTTCCAAGACTGGAGGGTGGAGATTACCTGCTAAAAAGGGAGAAGCTGGCCCATACAGACTATAACACTTCAAATGTGGTTTAAACGAGATGAAAATGTAATTGGGAAATAGTCAATAAAATAAATCACAATACAATAAAATATAAATAATATTGCATTTAAAACTGTCAAGTAGGGACCTTTATGTGTGAATTAATGGCACCTATTTCTATTTGAGTTTGACAGAATCCACCTAATCTACTTCACTAAATCTCCTAAAAAGTTTCTCTGGATTCAGTCTCTCTCCTCTCCAATCCTTCTTTCAAACAACTACCAAACTAATATTTTTAAAGTAAAGGTCTAGCCTCTGCTCAAAAGCTTGCAAAAATAATGTACAGACTTTAATATAAAAACTATTATATTCATTATTTAAATACCTTCACAATTGAGTTTTCTTCAGACTTATCACCCATTTATCATCCATTTTCACCACACAACTCCTTTCATATCCCTATTCTCTCCATGTTCTAGGAAAATATTGGCCTATCCGCTACTCTTCATATTCAATATTCCAGAATGTTCTCTCTTCCCTCCCAGCTCTTAAAAACACTGACTCTTTTAAAACTCATCTCAAGTTCCAGATTTTACAAGAAGCCTTCTTCCTGCCTTTCCTCAGAAAATTATATTGTATATGTTTTAACAACTTATTTGTTGTTATATCATGTCACCTCTAACTAAATGTAAACTTTTTGAAGGTAGAGGGTATCTTTTTGCATCCCTGGACTAGGTCTACTATCCTTTTAGATGTGCTCAAAGATAAAGATTCATCATAATGTCTTCTCTCACCAGGGAATTAAGTGTGATCTTGTACTGGGAATGAGTTCTTTTTACCTTGTTTTCCTTCATATATGAAGATGATACTGATTGACTCAATATCAATAACATATTCCCTTTGATGTCTTTTTCTAATAGAGGTGAGAGACTGGTAGCAGTCAATCCATTCTTTCATGCAAGGTTTTCCTTGTGACCAAAGTCCTGCATTTTGCAAGAAGACTGGCCAAGGTCAGATTATGACTAACGACTTAGTTAACTAGTTTATCAGAAAGTTGACTCATGAAGCTCTTTATCTTCTGCACTAGCCAACTGAGCCACCTAGTTATAAATTCTTTGTTATTTTCCTTAATGATATTTTGTCATTAAAAATAGACATATTTATGTATCTTACTCTCTTAGACCATAAATTTGATAGAGATTAAGTATTCAGCATTATATTTTTGGTATTTCACTCAATAATTAATATAGCCTATGTAGATGCACATCTATAATCTATATGTCATATAAGTTATGTAGAATATTTGCTCAGTTAACTACTGAAGTCTCATTTCTTAATTGTTAAATGCAAACTCTTAGTCTGTAATTTTTTTGTTAGACCAATAATGAGGGTCAGGTTTTTATATACTAAGGCAGACCAATTTACTCTGCCACTAAAAATTATGTCCTTTGTTCCAAGATCTGTAGTCTGGGACCAAGTAGAACAAGTCCACAGACTTCCATTTATTCTGTATGAATCTTGTATATACATATTTACCTATGTACAATATTTACATATTGTTTCTCATCTTAGAAAATAATCTCCTTGAGTTCAGGAATTCTTTTTGCCTTTATTTTTATATTTAACATCTAACAATGTACTGAAATGGACATTGTGGGTAAAATGGATACTTCCCCTGAAACTGCCCTGTTTGAGCACTCATGAGACTGTGAGAATATTACTTCTGCTTGAACTCTGTCTGAAGAACTGTGCCGCCAGTTCTTTACTCCCCAATGCAGGTGATATCTCTTGTTTCCAAATGCTGGCCCACAAGGCCTCCAGATATACTATGTTATCTATTACCAAAGACCTTGACTACTTAACAAATATAGAACTTAAAGAAATGCTGCCTCCCTGTTACACTTTGCCACCTGCCTGGGAAAGGAATTTTTAATGTGATAAATGTTTCTAAACATTCTTGTGATTTTTCTCCCATAAATATATGTCTCTGAAACTCCTGGGCACTGACCCCCTAGTCTTGTACTGGTGGGGTTCAGTTGCTGGCCAGCTAATAAACACTCTTAAAATCCAATTATTTGGGCTGTCCTGTATTTTCTCTCACCTGGGCATTTCACTGGAGGCCCCCGCGATTTAGCCTTTGGCCCAGTTTGACAGCCAGTCCAACTCCCTGGAGGGCAAGGGAGGTTACAGATTCTAGGGGGTGGCCAATGAAAGATGGTCCTCGGCCCGAACTCTAGTAATCTCCTTCTGTGAATCAGGAAAATGAGACCCAAATTGATTCAAATTGGCACTAAGTGTTCTGGAAAACCGGTTCTGGTCCTGGTGAGTACTCTGTATTGTAGGTGGGTATGCTGGAGGCAGCATCAAGTACCCCCTACCGGCCTCCGCGGGATGCCGCCTGGAGTGCTCTGGTTTTTTTTTGCCTAGTTTGTCCATCTTTGTGCTCTGGAACTGTTTGTCTATTTGTCTCTTTGTGTTTTGAGTGTGGTGGTGTCTACTGAAATGGGAAATTCTGAGTCCGTGGCTCTCCAAGGGGGAGAGCTCCTGAAGTACTTTTTGAAAAACCTTAAAGTTTCAAAGAACTGCTTGTGGTTTTTAATTTCTTATTGGAGTTGAGTGTTTGCACTAATTTGAAAGGAATAGAAAAGTTTGGTTATCTTTAAAACTCTGGCTCCCAGGTGGACCAGGACTTAAAGGACCTGGAAAATCAAATATCCTTCCTGGAGAGCTCCTCAAACTCCTTGGTAGAAGTCCTATAAAATCGTCGGGGCTTGGATTTACTCTATCTTAAACAGGGAGGGCTATGTATGGCCCTGGGGAAGCTTGCTGTTTTCATGCCAACAATTCAGGAGTTGTGAGGGAGTCCCTATCCACTGTCAGGAAACGCATTGAGGAAGGAGAAACAAACTGACAGCAGTCAATGTCCTGGTATTAGTCTCTCTATAATTGGTCTCCCCATGACCTCCCTTATAACCTCCCTGATAGGCCCCCTCGCCCTATTTCTGCTAGCCCTACTAGTCGCCCCTTGCTTGATTAACTGTTTAACCACATATATCAGGAGAAGAATCCAGGCAGTTGAGCTGTTTGTTGTTAAAACCACTTACTCCTCCTCTGGCCTCTGATGAGTCCAGCTTCTGGACAGTTACACAGAAAAGGGGGAGCAAAATGGACACTATCGGTAAAATGGATGCTGCCCCAGACCTGCTTGGGCACTTATGAGACTGTAAGAATGTTACCTCTTTTTGAACTGTCTGAAGAACTGTGCTGCCAGTTCTTTACTCCCCAATGCAGGTGATATCTCTTGTTTCCAAATGCTGGCCCACAAGGCCTCCAGATGTTATCTATGACCAAAGACCTTGACTACTTAATGAATATAGAACTTAAAGAAATGCTGCCTCCTTGTTACACTTTGCCACCTGCCTGGGAAAAGAATTTTAAATGTGATAAATGTTTCTAAACATTCTTATGATTTTCTCCCATAAATATGTGTCTTTGAAACTCCTGGGCACTGACCCCCTAGTCTTGTACTGGTGGGATTCAGTTGCTGGCCAGCTAATAAATGCTCTTAAAATCCAATTATTTGGGCTGTCCTGTATTTTCTCTGGCCTGTGCATTTCAGTACCTGGCATATAGTAATTGATTAATAAATGTTTATTGGCAGAATGCCCATTTCCTTTTCCACACAATAGTCTTTCAAATGTTTGCCTTCTCTCTTCTAGTATAAGCATCCCTGTTCCTTTAATGAATCTTCAAACAATGTAACTTCCACTCCTGGTCTGGTAAAGTAAAAAAAGGTTTGAAATCAAAGGGTATGCATTTGAATCCTGGCTCTGCCATTTACTACTTGCATTAATTAGTCATTATTACTTAGCTGTGAGTAGTTAGTCCACATTCAAAGCCCACTGAAATCTCCATCCTCTTAATGTCTAAATTCCCCTGAATCTATCAGTCACGTAATAGGCCTCTGGCCAGAAGCATCCTTCTGAATATTCTGTCAGCACTGGCTTCTTACATAAAAAACTCCAGTTTAAAAACAGTACATAGTGTAGCTATAATGTATTGTTCACTGCTACTTCAAATGGCTAGGCCAAGAGCATACCCCAAGAATACTGTGCTGGGGATTTTTTGTACTTTTGTGCTTCTGTGATCCCCATC
Organism: Myrmecobius fasciatus; assembly: GCA_023553655.1. NCBI lineage: Eukaryota > Metazoa > Chordata > Mammalia > Dasyuromorphia > Myrmecobiidae > Myrmecobius > Myrmecobius fasciatus. Next base: position 49,655 of record JAJPUD010009948.1, on the reverse strand, counting down.
TTTCCACTACTCTGTGAGCATACCAGCCTTCAAAATATGGATTAATAATAAATCTAGTACTTTCTCAGAATATATATGTGTAATTTTTCTTAGCAACCTAAGGAAATAATTGTTCTGCCCCAAGTGAATAGTCATGTCTTTAGCTTTGGAGATGTGAGAAGGAAACTTATCCCAAACAATATAAACAATGTAGCAAAGAGGAAGGAATAAAGGAGGGGAAAGCTTCACCTTAAAAAAAATTCTTCCTATCAATGCCAATAACACACCAAAAACATGCCAATTACAGACAATATTAATAACAGTTAAAGCCAAAACGCACCAATTCCACACCAAAATTTTAGTGTAGAAGCATTTAACCATCAAATCCATCAACACCTGGATCACATATCCACAACATGCCAAGACTTCCCCAGTGATGCCCACAATATGCCAATTCCACACCATTTAACAGAGAAGAGTCAATGATATACCAATTCCACACCAACACTAGCATTCAAATACTTTCCAGTTACATGCCAATTACACACCAACATTTAACTGTCAGAGCCCACAAACTAGCACTTGACTGTCAAAGCCAACAACAATTCCATGCCATCAGTCAATTGCATACCAAAAACATACCAATGAAACACCAACAGCATGCCAATCACACACACACTTAGTAATTTAATCCAACATTTACATGCCAACAACACACCAATTGCATACCAACACTTCATTGTCAAAACCAGTGGTGGGACAGTGACACACCAAAAAACCTTCATGCTAATTAGCAACTTCATGCTAATTACATGCCAACACTTTACCACCAAATGCAGTAGCATGTCAATATGCCAGCACTTTAAAGTCAAAGCCAACAATGTACAAATTGCTTACCAACATTTAATGATCAGAGCCAAATGGCATACCAATTACATGCCAGCGGCACACTAATTATACACTAACACACTAAATATATCTTCACATAGTCAAAGCCAACAACAGTCAACTACACACCAATTATGTGCTGATATTTACAATTAATGCTAGTAACATACCAATTACGTGCCAATGACATTGCTATTATTGTAGATGCCAAATACACATCAATTACTTCCAATTACATGCCCAAAACTTATTGTCAAATGCCAAAAACATGACAGCTGCACACTAACACCATCAAAGCCAGCAACACCCCTATTATATACCAACAAGTCAGTTACATGTTATAAGACTTTATCATTGAAGCTAACAGCAAACCAATCACATGGCAACACTTCCTTGTTAAAGCCATTGACTCTCCAATTACACATCAACATTTTATCATTGAAAGTGACATACCAATCACATGCCAACACTACAGTCAGTCAATGACATGTCAATTACTCGTCACATTTCTGCCAATTATATGCCCATCCTTTACTATCAATTTCTGTGACATGCTAATCACATGCCAACAATGCACCAATACTTTACAACCAAAACCAACATGCCAATTACATGCTAACTACAATCAACCACATGCCAAAATTTTAACATCAAAACCAACAGTGCACCAGTTACACACCAACAGCAAGCCAACATTTTACTGTCAAAGCTAATGACACACTAATTACTTGCTATCTACATGCCAATTATATGCTAATATTTCCCATTAAAAAACAATAACATGCCAATTGCACACCAATAATACACCAGATTACATGCCACTACAGCAAAAAAGGTGGCAACGTGCCAACTAAATGTCAATTACATGCTACACTTTACAATTACATACGTTGGCATTGGATGCTAGCAACATGACAATTACATTACCAACAATCAAGAAATATCTTGATATAGGTGGCACTTGAGCTGGTCTTTTAAGGAACTTAGATGTTTCCATAAATAATTAATTCAAAAATGAGTTCTTGAAATACTTCATGCAAGATGGGTCCTAAACCATAAACATTAAAGCAATAGGGAATCTTGGGTGGACAAAGGGTGAATTACAATGCTTAGTTATCTGCATCTTCCAGGTTTTCCTTCTATGGGTATAGTCGAAAGGTTTGAATCAGGTGGTTCTATGTGGTACTTAGAAACAATCTGATATGAAAAGGGCAGAAAACATTTCTGCGTAAATGTTTTTATGTTAATTATTAAATGGTATAAAACGTATGACAAAGATGATGATTGATAGCAAAAGAGTAACAAAAGAAGCTGATTTTAAAATACACTACAAATATATATGACTAAAGAAACAACTTTCCTTTAAGTTTTGAACAAAAAATATTTATGGTGTATAATAGAAAGTAAGACTCAACTAAGTGGGCTAAGTGCTTTACTAATATCATCTCATTCTATCTTTAAAACAACTTTGGGTACCTGGGAGGTAAGTGTCATTATTATCCTCATTTTTGCTCCATGTAAAAAAATTCTTCCTTATGCCTTTGTCCATTGTATCAGTTGGCTCAAGGACTGAAGTGGAAATATCAAACTAGCAGAATAAATTTACTGAGCATTTCCACTGTGCTAAATGATAATAAAAACATATAGATCTGAACATTAGTGTGTAAAGTTTGGACATTATTCTGTAGGTAGTACAGAAAAATAGATGAGAAAAAACCCTCCATTTTAAGGAAAGTACTCAGGCAAACTCTCTACATTCTTCTTCAAGGTTTATTCCTGACCCACTAGACTTTCTCTGGACTCCAGGAAGTTTATTCTACCACTGGACTTCTTATACTGGAAGGCTACTCTGCACAGAGATGTAAGGGAGTTTTATGAGTGTATATCTTTTATCCCTATTTCAGTTTCTAAGAAAGATACTGTGTTCTAATCCATCTCACAATTGAAAGAAGGCTTCTGTTTTCCTGATAATACCAGACTATATATTTGACACAAATAATGAATAAATTTGATAGAGTGATCATCATAGGTAATGTTCATAGAATTTAGATTTGATTCAGGAGGGACCTTAGAAATTATCTAATTTAAAACTCAATTTTATTAAGAACCACAGAGAAGTGTCAAAGACTCTTACCCTTAGGAACACATCTATCAAATAAAAGAACCAATATTCCAAATTGGAGTCATTATGGAGTATGCTCTCATAGAAAGAGCACTGTTTATAAAGTTAAAGGACCTATATTCAAAATAATAAAATGACTAATTATCCAGAACTTTTTATTCATCAAAATACTCTATTTAATTTGATTGTCACAACTCTGAGAAGTAAGTGCTGTTATTATCATCCCCATTTTGCAGATGAGGAAATGATGGCAGAGGTAAAGGAATTAATTCAAAACCAGACAGCAAGTGTGAGGTCAGAACTTGGGTCTTCCTGACTCTGGGCCTAGCACTCAATCATTACTAATAGCCAGCATTTATATAGTATCTATTATGTTCCAATACTGGGCTAAGTGCTTTACAAATATCATCTCATTCTATCTTTATAACAACTTTGGGTACCTGAGAGGTAGATGTCATTATTATCTCATTTTTACAGATGATGAAACTGGGACAAATAAGTGAATTGCACAGAGATAAACAGCTAATAAGTGTCTGAAGCCAGATTTGGACTCAGGTGTTCCTAATTTCAGATCCTTTTATGTACTTTGCCACACAAATGTCCTATGATATTTAAGATGCCCTTATCAGATAAGAATATATATGTGTATGTATATAGAGATATATATAGACATAAATATATAGATATATACTTATCTATATACACAGTCTTGTATATAGATAGGAAAATACTTATATAAATGCATATGTGCACATACTTATGCATATATATGTGTATATATACATACATATATATGTATATTGTATTATGGTCACACAAATATACATGAAATGGGTATGTATACATATGTCTAGGCACTCAAATATACAAAATTTCACATATACACACACCTTTTTATACACATATATGTCCATATGTATAAGTTAAATAATCATAAAACTTGTTAAATAAACTACATCACCTAAGACCACTGCCAGAAAAGTGCTTTATAAGCCATATAGCACCATACAATATAAGTTCATTCAAAACCTTTGTTTTGTACAAGAAAGTCAGAGCAATTAAATGACTAACCCTAGAGTCTCAAGAAATTAGAGCTATTATTTTAATCTTCTGAATTAAGAGCAACACTCTTTCCATCACAACTTCTCCCAATTCAGGGAGGCCTTGCCAGAATCTCTGGGTAATTAAGCATCAGACCTGGTTAGGCCTCAGCCTAGCTAAGTGCTCCTGGGATTTCACAGTGACTAGGCTGTCTCCAGAGGTTTATCCCTTTGGGGAAGGAGATACCACACTTTTTTTAGCCCAGAACCTGCAAAGCTAGCCAGAGGAGGGCTTCCCTACTCTCTCAGCTCTGCTTAAGTTGTTTTGTATCTCTTTTTCATTTTGTTTTTCTCTCTTTCTACTTGCTTTTTGACTTTTCTTTTTTACTGTATTTTTCCATCTCTTTTCCTATACTATCCTTTTCATTTCTCCTCTTCTTCTGCTATTTCTCTCCCTTTTTCACTGTATTGATCTTCTTCACCTTTAATATTTCCCTCCTGTCCTTTTTCTTACATTTTTCTGTCTCTTTAACAGGAGTTCTCCTCTCTTGGTCTTCTCCCTCTATCCCCCCCTGCCTACCTCTAGTTATGGAATCAACCCTCCTTTTTCTATACCATCACAGAGTGATTTAGACCTGAAAGAACTCTATAGGGCTATTTTTCTGACTCAGCTTTGACAAGGACAGAAGAAGGATGTGCATCCATAACCTAGAACCAGAGGTAACTAAGATTGACTCCAGATACAATTTCATGATAATGAGAAGTACTAGACCCAAGAACCACTGAGAAAAACATAAAGAATAAATGAATTATTTTGAGCATCTTAAAAACAATGAAAAATTATCATCCTATTAAGATCTCCTTCTTCTGGAAGGAGAATAGGATTGAATGAGATTATTCTATATTCCTGATTATGTCTAGAATTAAAAACAATTAAATATAGAAAAAAATTTCACTTAATTTTTAAGTTGGGAAATGAACATAGTAGACTGTAGAAAGGGAAGGAAAAGAGTTGCCCAGTAAGATAGAGTTGTATATGTGTGGGAAAGTTTGAGGCTTAGCTATGTTGTATGTGGAATAGCACACAAAGAAACTTATTTCTTAATTACTATCCCTCACTGTGCCCCAAATGACCTTCTCTTCTGGCCACAGAATAAGTCCCCTCTTTTCTACCACTCTCTCTGTACCTTGAGAGTCTATGCTCTTGGCCTTGGGCCACTCAATGTTTTAAAAGCAACTTAGCAGGCTGTAGCAGAAAGCATGGCCAGTTTGGAATCCCAGTTGTTTGTTAAAATCCCAACTATGTCACTTTCTGTTTGTGTGACTTAGGACATATGATTTAAGCCTTATCTGGGACTTAGGTATGAAGTAATAAGTTGAACTACTTGATCTCAACAATCTTTTCAAGTTTTAAATCCTTAGCAATGGGACAGATGATAATATCAGTGGCTTGTTTACTCTTGTTTATTAAATTTGTAGATGACCCAAAGATAGGAAGAATGATTAATGTTTACAGGAGACAGAGGTAACTTCTTTAGTCTTCACTAATTAGAATTTAACAGAGCTGTCTTGCTAACAGTATAGATATAGCATTTTAGGATCAATATTGATAAGCTGGAAAATATCACAAAGAGAGAAATCAAGATGGTAAAGGACCTCCAGATCATTTCATATGACTTTTCTTCCTAGGATATCTTCCAGAATTCAAAAACCTTTTGATAAGTTTAAATGATAGACTCAATTTAACCTGATTAAATCTAATGGTCATAAACATAAAATCTTTTGTTTGATTGCAAGACATAAAATGCACAACTATATAAAGATAGTAAAGATTAAATATGATTACTTGATGGTTATGGATTGGGTTAGGTGGTCATGACCACCAGAGGTGCTTTCCAACTCTGAAAGTATACATATTATCTTCTCCAGTTAAACATTACCAATTCATCATGTAAAAATCTTCTTAAGGCTCTTCATCTTGGCTGCTTTTCCCAGATGATCTCCAGTTTATCAGTGACCTTCCTAAAATGCTGTCCCATTTTATAGCATGTTATATAGTACCTGCTATAGGTACAAAACCCTTGTTATATTTTGAACAGTAAAGAAAATAGGTGATCATCTCCTGCTTTCTAGACAGTCTTCCTCTTAAATCAGTCTAAAACTTTCATTAGTTTTTTGCCTACTGTATTCCATTGTTGAGTCACTGAATTTGACATCCACTAAAACTTTTCCACACTGCTTTTTTCCTTTAGATGAACATCTAGGTTTAGCCATGTCTCCTCCATCTTAGACTTGTAAAGTTGATTTTTATTTTATTCTAAAGGTCAGATTTGACTTAACTTTTATTCCTTTGTCTAGATAGTCTTTTATATCATATATGATACATACATATATATACATATATGTGTGCGTGTATATCCACAGTTTCTTCCTGCTTTCCTTTTGCCCAGAGTTTTCCTGTTCAACTTGCTTTGCAAATAATATTTCAGTCTTCTCCCAACATCCTTCCCAACCAAATATTCATAGATTTGGGGGAAAAAATTCCTTTGCCTTGTGTTATTGGAAGTGAGGTAGCAAACTATCTAATTTTCTTTAAGGAAGAGGAAAATAAGGACGATGGCAATTAAAAGGCTTCCTAAAATTTAATTTTAAAAATCAATATTATTCCCCCCCCCATATATAAACAACTGAAAAGAAAAAAAAACACAACCAAGAAACATTTCTGGGCATATACGGGTCAATAAATAGCAGAGTAAGCTTTGAACCTAAGTCCTCTGGGTCTAAAACTAGCATTCCTCCAACTCACATGAATATGTAGCTTCTCTAACTTCCTCTTGGCTTAGGACCTTTTTGAAAATAATAACAATGATACTAAGAATAATATTAATAACTAGCATTTACATAGAATTTTAAAGTTCATAAAGTGCTTTATAAATATTATCATGTTATTCTTTTTTTTTTTTTTTTGCTGAGGCAATTGGGGTTAAGTGACTTGCCCAGGGTCACACAACTAGGGAATGTTAAGTGTCTGAGATCAAATTTGAACTCAGGTCCTCCTGACTTCAGGGCTGGTGCTCTATCCACTGTGCTACCTAGCTGCCCCTATCATGTTATTCTTACAACAGTAATAGGTGGTAGGTGTTGTTATTGTGCTCATTTTACAGATAGGGAAACAGAAGGAGAAAAATTAAGTGACTTATTAAGTGGAGCCCAGGGTCCCATAGCTAATAAATGCTTAATGCCTAACTTGAACTCTAGTTTTCCTGACTTGAACACTGTCCATTTTACCACTTGGCTGCCCATCTAGAATCACCCCTATCACCTAAAAGGGGGTGACTAGTCCTCTACTTGTTTTGCCTAATTTTAAACCCCACCTATAGTAGACTCAAGGCAGCACCTTAGAGATAAGGGCCATCAGCCTACTTGTTGTGGTCCAGTGAAAACTAGGGCTTGATTTGGAGTGAGAACTTGTGGATGGAAGCTTGGCTCTAATTTTTATTATCTATGTAACCTTGGCCATATCTTAATCTTTCTAGGTATTAGATTCTTCAGATGTAAAATGAAGGAGTTGGGCCAGATGTCCTTCTGCAGTCCCTTTCTGTTCTAAATCTCTAATCCTCTGATTCCTTTCCATATCAGAATCTTCGATACTAACTTTTTCCATAGTTTCCCAACATTGGGATCCCTGAGTCTAAAACTTCATTGAGCTGGAATAACAGAAACTTTACTAACCAAAACACCCAAGGAAGTCTCTTTTTCCCCTCTGGGGAAGTTTCTTCCTTTGTAAAAGGATTGAGGGAGAGGAAGACCTCTAAATTCCTTTCCTGCTTTAAATACTATGACCCTCCAGCACAATCTGTTTTGAGTACACAATTTACCTTTTTTCTTCCTCAGGAATAAGGCCATCTAAACCTATCACCATATAATTAACTCTAGAATCAGAACATTTAGAGAAAATTGACATTCAGTCAATAAATATTTTAAGTATCTATCTCCTATGTACCAAACACTGTATAAGAGCTGAGGATAGAAAGAGAGAAAAAGTCTCTGGTTTCAAGGAACTTACAGGTTAATAGAAGAAACAACATGCAAAGAACCATATACAGGTAAACTACAGGTAAGATAAATTGGTAATAATCAATAGAGAGAAGACTCTAGAATCACGAGAGATCAAGAAAGGATTTTTGCAAAAAAGGTGTGATTTTAGCTAATAATTAAAGGAGGCTAGAGGAAGCAGGAGACAGAAATAAGAAGGGAATAATTCTAAGCAGGGGAGACAGATTGTAAAAAACTACCTGGCATGAGGAGATGTTAGGAAGTTACTGAACAGCCCATGACAGTGCATTTGTCGCTCTTCCTATGAAACATCATGGGATTTATGTAAATGCAAACACACTTGTATAGACAATCATAGAAATAGCCTCAGACAGGGAAACGAGATACCTTGGTTCTAGTTCTGACTTTGCCATTAATACCATGTGAGACTCCCAAAATAAACTGACACACCTTTCCAGTCCTCAGTTTCCTCCTCTAATAAAATGGGATATTAACAAGGGTCTTCTGAGAAGAGAATCAGGTCCCAGATGAAAAGTTTGGGGAATATCAGGTGGAGAGATAATTGTGAGGATTTAGTAAGTGTATATAGCATTGATCCAAGCAGAAAGCCTTATGGGGATATAATGTTTAAGAGAGTTTGTTTTACCCAACTTTTAATCTTTCTTAACTAAAGCCAGACAAATGTGTGGTGGTCTCTGCTTTAAGATCATAGATTTAGAAGGAATTTTTTGTTTTATATCTAATCCAGTCCCTTCATTTTATAGGTGATAGAACTGAGAAGTAGAGTACAGACAGTCCTTATTCAAAATCATATACATATTAAAACACAGTCAAAACTTGAATCCAGATTCACTTGCCCCAAACCTAGTATTTGTTCTACTACATTGCATGGAAAATCTCTCTCCATTCCTCATTAGAAGTTCTTATATCTTTGTCCACACTAGTTGTGAATACATGACTAAATAAAAATTCAAAAAACGTTAATGATTGTCTTGTGCTTCCTGGGTACATATGCTATCTCACATCTTTTTCCCCAATGTACTATACACACTTTCTAGTTTAACTTCAGTGATAACCTGTGCCTCTTGACAGCAATTTGTCTGATATCCTTTTCTCCATTCTGTGTCCCCAGAAAGTTACTTTGATCACTGGCAAAGACTCTATGTTTTCTCTCATGGGCAGTCTCAGGACTAACATCTCTGGATCTCCCAGCTTCATCCTAACGGGATTACCAGGACTGGAAGCAATGGAACCCTGGCTGGCCATCCCACTCCTCCTGCTCTATGCCATCTCCCCTGAATGGAAAATCTCTCTCCATTCCTCATTAGAGGTTCTCATACCTTTGCCCACATTAGTTGTGAATACATGACTAAATAAAAATGCAAAGAAATTTAATGATTGTTTTGTGCTTCCTGAGTACATATGCTATCTCACATCCTTTTCCCCCAATGTACTATCCACACTTTCTGGTTTATCTCCAGTGATAACCTATGCCTCTTGACAGCAATTTGTCTGATATCCTTTTCTCCATTCTGTGTCCCCAGAAAGTTACTTTGGTCACTGACAAAGACTCCATGTTTTCTCTCATGGGCAGTCTCAGGACTAACATCTCTGGATCTCCCAGCTTCATTCTGACGGGATTCCCAGGACTAGAAGCAATGGAACCCTGGCTGGCCATCCCACTTCTCCTGCTCTATGTCATCTCCATTGTGGGAAATGCTCTAATTCTAATTATTGTCAAGGAAGAACAGAGTCTGCATCAACCTATGTACTATTTTCTGTCTTTGCTATCAGTTAATGACCTGGGGGTTTCACTGTCCACACTGCCCACTGTCCTTTCTACTCTCTGCTTCCGTGCTCGTGAGATTTCATTTGCAGCATGCCTGGCCCAGATGTTTTTTATCCACCTCTTTTCCTGGACAGAATCTGGAATACTGTTGGCCATGAGTCTAGACCGTTATGTAGCCATCTGCAACCCACTCCGCTATGCCACAGTTCTCACCAATGCCCGCATTTTGGCCATAGGACTGGCCACACTGCTCCGCAGCTTCCTGCTCATCCTGGTCTTCCCCCTCCTCCTTCAGCGACTGCCTTTCTGCCATATGCAGAATGTTCTCTCTCATGCCTACTGTCTACATGTGGACATGATCAAGCTGGCGTGTGCTGATGTCACCCTCAATAGCCACTATGGTCTATCCATTGTGCTCCTCACCTTTGGCCTGGACTCTGCACTCATCTTCCTCTCCTATGTCATTATCCTCCACTCTGTCCTGGCCATCGCCTCCCGTGAAGAGAGACTCAAGACCCTCAATACTTGTGTGTCGCACATCTGTGCTGTGCTCATCTTCTATGTGCCCATGGTGAGTGTGTCCATTGTGCACCGCTTCGGTGGCAGTCTTCCCCACGCAGTCCACATCCTCATGTCTGTCCTTTACCTCTTTGTGCCACCAATGCTCAATCCCATTATTTATTCTATCAAGACAAAGGAAATACGCCACAGATTACTAAAGATGCTTTTCAAGATCAAGGTCTGATGGAAAGAAACTTAAACTTGCCTTGTCTACTGAAGGATCATTAAGATAATGAGAGGACCAGGGACCATGGCATATGAAGATTGAATAGATTAGATATCTTTGGTCTAAGAATGAGAAGATTTAGAGAAGATATGAAAATTGTTTTCAAGGATTTGAAAGGTCAGGTGAAAGAAAACCTGGGAAGTTAACTAGTTCAGCCTAGAGGAAAGAAGTAGGGCTAATTTTGGTAGATGGGTGAGGTTTTTAGAGATGCAAATTTCAGTTCAATATATGAGAAAACTTAAGAATTTAGAGCTATCCCAGTATGAAATGGCTATCTCCTCTCCCCCCTTTCTGGAGGTCATCTTGTTGGGATTCCAAATTCATGGACTTGGATTCATCATGGATTCATCATTTCAGATACTGCCTAGCTGTGCAGTCATGGACAAATCACTTAACATTTTGAACCTGAGTTTTTTTATCTGTAAAATGGGTATCATAATATTTGTGGCATCTGCTTCATAAGATTGTAAAGCTAAAAAGACATAATATATGTAAAGCACTTTGTAAATTTTAAAACACTATGTAAATGAAAATTATTACAAATGGTCTATATGATCTCTCTGGTCTAAATTCTAAATGCTAAAATTCTCTGATTCTAAAAAAAAACATTTATTAAGGTTGTGTTATTCTGATGGACTTGAGGTGATAGCAAAGAATCGGGGGGGGGAGGGGGGCAAAGGGAGGGACCATAATGCTAAGTATGCAAGACAAATTGGCTCTCTGTGGATGTGGTAAGCTGGGCACCTGGGCAAGTTTTTCTACATCCTCTTCCTCTATTTCTGCTAACACACATATTTATTGGATTCATATCCCCTTTTCTGTATACTTACCTTTATTACTTTAGTGGGAGAAACAAAATTGAAGAATATAGGCAAAGAACTTGACCCTGAATGAAATTAATAGACTTATTTAGTGTGGTTTCACTGGAAATTAAATCCAAGAGGTAAAAGACACACATGGGAGGAAGGCTATATCTCAGCAGAATTAAACACTTTCTAATAAACATATCAAAAAATGGACCAGGCTGCCTTGGATGAAACAAGGCTTTCCTAGTTAACACTGAGCCCAGAGGGTCTGTAGTATGGAACCATTCTCTTTACCTTTTATGAATTGCCCTGCCCTGACCTGAAGATAATTTGATTGGATCTAGTTTTGGGGAAACTGACCTCTAATAAGAGGGGGGTATGACTCCCTTTTCTTATGCTTTTAAACTCATTAAACAATTATAGTGCTACTTTAGGGACAAATTTACTCACCTTATATTTTAGTTCAAATCTAGGGTTCCCTCCAGAAATGGAAGAAAGTTAAATAGTACTCAGCATACACTATGACTCAAAGATGGGTCAGGTATTTTATTCCTACTCATAAAAGAAATGCTGATGATAAAAGATGTAGGGGGTGCATTACAGAACAATTTAAAATATGCCTCGGTAACTTAAAGTATGATTACTGCTACAATATCTTGGGACTTGTTACAAATACTTGGATCTCATCAAAATATAAAGCAGGCTTTTTAGAGGACTGCTAATTAGTCATTTTACATTTCTCCCTGACATTAAATCAAAGACTCTTGATTAGAAACTTCTGTTCCACACTGTCCAAATAACTCCAGGTAAATGTCTGCTGGTACAATAGCCAGTCTTGGTCTATTTTTCTTCTTGGTGGCCATCCTCTCCAGTAGCTCTGGAATAGTTGCTGGGGATTCTGTCCCTATCACTATTCAGATCTTACCCAATGGGATCCAAGACCTGCCAATCTCTTAAACTCAGAAGGCCAGCTCCAAACAAGGATATCTTGATCTTTAACAAATACAAAGAGGGGACTTTAATTTATTCTTAAGTTTGCTGAAGTAGAGAATGTGCTTTAGAAGTCATGTACTCATAAGCCAGTTGGAAGTTTTGGGATTCAGCGATGTTTCTGTTTTCTCTGAAAGAATTCAGCTCAAACCCTTTGTAAATTGAGTAAAGACATTTAATGAAGTTAATACTTTTCAAGGCCCCTCCATAAGAGCCTCCATAAGGTTACCCCAGCAGAGTGAGGCTAAAGTTTACATAGAAAAGGGAGAGTAGGAAAAACAGGAGAAGTGGGCAGAAACAGGAAAACTGGACAATCTCAGATAATATTTTTCACACATATGTACTATATGGGAAGAGAAGTCCTTTTGTTCTGTGATTGGATGGATATCTATTGCCAGACATCTTGCTGTGGATGGGTATCTGCTTGTGACTTTTGGGCTCCCTGGTGCCTACTGGATACTGGAGGTATATGTTTATTGCTCACATCAGAAAACTGCTTATCTCATCAGAAGCCATAATGAGAGATGGGGCAAGCTGCTCTTTTCCATCCTCCCTTATGGTAAATTACTCAAAATAGTTACAATATGAGTTGAAGATTAAAAAGAAGAGAATTTGGAGATATTGTGAATCATTTTAAACATTTTTTAAGCAATCAGCTCTTCTGCCTTCATAACCAAAGGGAGGGACTCTTTGGCCTTTCAAAATGCAGTCCTGATTCATACATGGTTCCAAAGCTCCCATGTGGCCTACATTCTACAGGCATAAGGAATGCTAACTTTGAGGGTGATACAGGGGCTAGTCATTTTTACAGAAAAATTGTCCATTTCAGACACAAACCATTTAATTATTTTCCCCAGATCTTTTTTAGAACAATTATCTTAACCGTGTCTTTCCCAACTAAATTTTTGCTCCTGACTAAAAGATTTTATGTTTAACCATTTTAAATTAAATTTCATCTAATCAGGTTCAGCTTGTTGCTCTAAATCATTGATTTCCAACTAGAATCACAGTTTGACACTCAAGAGGGTCTTAACTGCCCCCAATGAGTATGTCATTATTCAATTCTTAGTTGGGAAGATGAGTCACTTCCTCTCTAACCCCATGATAGCCATGCAGGGTTCATCTCCCATACAACACACTTACTTTTATCCCTCAGCACCCCTCCACTTTGTTCCCTCTCTCTGCTATCCAAACTCCCAGCCTCCACATTTCTGAACTAAGATTTAGCCATTTGGTGAGACATTTAAAACCAAACCTCAACCTGGACAACAAAACAGTAGCTATACAAATGCCCCTGGCCAAATCCTCCCCAATCTCCATTTTGGCCCTCAGATCACCACATGAATATAACAGGTTCCTATATGAGGGCTTGTTTTACACTTTGGGGCTGTAATCATGAGGGAGAGGGCCTACCTTCCTATTTTTAATTTTTTGGGATACAGTGTGATTGCTCTGCTCTGATAAGTAGGCATAAATGGGCTGCAGTTTTCCTTAGACAATTCATTAAAACATTTTTTCATCCACATAACCACACATCTTCTAAATTTCTCTATTACCCTAGAGTAACCATAATCCTTCTAGGCATACAGGTTCACCAATCTGTCAAAAAAAAATTCTGAGAGCACACGTTTCCAGTTATTAAAAGTCAATTTATTAATTAAGCTGGTCAATAATCAATAAATCTTGATAACCAGAATCTCGGGGCATCTTTAATGCCCCCTCTGTTTTCCTTTATTATTACTTCCTTTTTTGAATACCATTGCACATTATTGGGAGCACCCCTGATAAGAAAAATATTCAACCCTAATTGGTTAATACTTAATGAGGTAGTGGTTTAAGAGCCCTTAGCCCCTCTCATTTACTTCATCATTGAAGGGCAGAGGTCAGCTGAAATGTGATTCAGTCATCAGGCTCCAGTCCTTTCTAACAATCTGATGGCCCTAACAGAATACCTTTGGCTTGGTTTCTCCTTCATGAGTGAGACCCCACCCCCACCCCAAACTCCAATAAAGGTACCAAGAAAGCTTTGACTAATTCAGTTTGCCTTCTACTTACAAAGTAGAAAAAAGCCTAGATTCCTTTTGAGTGGGAGCCAGTCCAAACTAGTTAAGAAGCAGATGCCTTGGAAAGTAGGAATGATTATTGGGTTGGTCATGACCTTCATAGACTGATTTGGTTTTTTCAGGAGTGGAATCTTGACAAAATAGGAAGAAGGAGGATAGATCACAAATTAATAACTGGTTCTTAGTATAATAGTAAAACATTTATTTTCCTTTAAATCTAATGATGTCACATCTTCTAGTTTTTACCTCCCCCAATTTTTTTGATATCTGCCTTCTTCTCTTCATAGTTATACCCGTAATTTCATCACCTATCACTTGGGCTAAAACAATACTTTTCTAATTGCATTCCCAATCTTATCATTCCCTTCTCCATATCATACTGCATACAGCTATTAAAATCATTTTCATAATGTATATATCTAACCATGCCAGTCTCTGCTCAAATAAACTCTAGAGGCTTATTATTGATTCTAGAATCAAATACTATTTTTTATGTTTATCTCATCCTTTTTAAATTTCAGTTTTTGTATAAAATGTTTAATGCAAATAATCATTAGTATAGTTGTACATGTGTATAATTTATAAATATACATATATACATATGTAGGGAGTGCATGTTGTGAAAATGGAATGACTTTACTAATCCCTCAAGCTCCTTTACTATCCAGAAGTCAGACTGACCTAGGAGTCAGATAAATTTGAACATTTATTGCTGGGCATATCAGAAATTCCCTGCAGAACTTCTCCTGCTATGCCAGATAATCAGCTCAGACTGATTTGTATCAACTCTCAATTCCTAAAAACAACCCAGCTCAGAGATGACCTGATAAAGTAATTATACCACCACCCCAACTCTATGATTTTTGCTTTATAGCCTTTGCTGCTTATGTTCACTTTGAGCTCAGTTCTATCTGTGCTCCCATGTGTACATGTTCACTTGCTTAGGAGGAATAAAACTATGAATAAAACCTATTTTTTTTTTGTCTTTCTTAGACCAAAGTCTGGGATAATGCTCAAATATTTTTTATTGATAGAGATGTAGGATTAAAAAACAAGTTTGAATATTACTGCACTAATAAGTATACAGATGGAGCTCAGATGCTATCCCTAAATTAAATCCTGACCCCAATCATAAACTGCCTTCTAAATTCAGTCATCATCATGCCTTGAATTCTAATCCAGCTTCCAAGCCCTGAACACTGCTAAAGATAGTTTGTTCCTGACAAATACTGACTTTTTAAAATCTTCCACAGAATGTATGGGCCACACAAAATTCATTTGGAAGAACAAAAGGTCAAGAATTTCAAGGGAATTAATGAAAAAAAAAAAGGCCAATGAAGGTGGTCTTGCTGTACCAGATCTAAAACTATATTATAAAGTAGAGGTCATCAAAACCATTTGGTACTGGCTGAGAAATAGAGTAGTCAATCAGTGGCATAGGATAGGATCACAGGACAAACTAGGCAATAACTATAGCAGTTTAGTGCTTGATAAACCCAAAGACCCCAGCTTTGGGGATAAGTACTCACTATTTGACAAAATTGCTGGGAAAATCAGAAACTAGTGTGGAAGAAATTAGGGCTTGAACCACACCTAACACCACATACCAAGATAAAATCTAAATGGGTTCATGATTTAGATATAAAGAGTTATATTATAAGCAAATTAGAGGAACATGGGATAGTTTACCTCTCAGATCTGTGGAGATGGAATAAATTTATGTCCAAAGAAGAACTGGAACTCTTAATTGAACACCAGAGAGATAATTTTGACTATATTAAGTTAAAAAGTTTTTCTACAAACAAAACTAATGCAGACAAGATTAGGAGGGAAGCAATAAATTGGGAAATCATCTTTACATTTAATGGTTCTGATAAAGTCCTTATTTCTAAAATATATAGAGAATTGTCTGATATATATATATACATATATATATATAAGAATCCAAGCCACTCTCCAATCAATAAATGGTCGAAGGATATTAACAGATAATTTTCAGATGATAAAATTAAAACCATTTCTAGTCATGTGAAAAGGTGCTCCAAATCACTATTGATCAGAGAAATGCAAATTAAGACAACTCTGAGGTACCACTACACACTGTCAGATTGGCTAAAATGACAGGAAAAGATAATGATGAATGTTGGAGGGGATGTGGGAAGGTTGGGACACTAACGCATTGTTGGTGGAATTGTAAATGGATCCAGCCTTTCTGGAGAGCAATTTGGAACTATGCTCAAAAAGTTATCAAACTGTGCATACCCTTCGACCCAGCAGCGTTTCTATTGGGCTTATATCCCAAAGAAATCATAAAGGAAGGAAAAAGCCCCACATGTGCAAGAATGTTTGTGGCAGCCCTTTTTGTAGTGGCTAGAAACTGGAAACTGAATGGATGCCCATCAATTGGAGAATGGCTGAATAAATTATGGTATATGAATGTATGGAATATTATTGTTCTATAAGAAACGGCCAGCAGGAGGATTTGAGAGAGGCCTGGAGAAGACTTGCATGAACAGATGCTGAGCGAAATGAGCAGAACCAGGAGATCATTATACACAGCAATAACAAGACTATATGATGATCAATTCTGATGGATATGGCTCTCTTCAACAATGAAATGTTTCAAACCAGTTCCAATTGTGCAGTGAAGAAGGCCATATACATCCAGAGAGAAGGATATGAAATGTGGACCACAACATAACATTTTCATGCTCTCTATTGATGTTTGCTTGCACTGTGTTTCCTTTCTCAGATTGTTTTTCTTGTACATATGATTTTTCTTGCACAGCAAGATGTGTGTACGTATGTATACATATATTCAATTTGTCAAGTATTTTAACATAATTAACATATAGTGGACTTACTGCCATCTAGGGGAGGAGTGGGGTCTAGGGAGGAAAAATTTGTAACTGAAAGCTTTGTAAGGGTCAATATGGAAGAATAACCCATACATATGTTTTGCAAATAAAAAGCTTTAATAAAAAAATAAAATAAATAAAATTTTAGAGATTAGGGGAAAAAATAGAATGTATGGGCTACAAATTGTTCCCCATTTCTGGTCACTTATTGAACTTAATCTTAAAGTTTGATTTAATCCTTAATCCCTGTTAAAGATTATCCCAAATACTGTTAAAACTACTAATTTAGTACACAGTCTGATTTGGTGAATTGCACCTGGGAATGAGCTTTAACTCTAGTAACCCAATCATTGGTCTTCTAACTTCTAACCTTGGTCATAAAATCATCCTTAATCAAGTCTCAATAGTTGTTTCAATCAGGACAGAAGTTGGCATGGTGCAGTATATAACCTCCAAAAGAGAAAAAGCTCAGAGCCAAATATCAATTGTACCAATGATTAACATTATGCATTGTTAATTTGTTTAGAGATAGCTGATAATTAAACTGGACATAGAGGAATGTTGTCCAAACTGACCTTGCCAGATTATACTCCAAAAATCCACAAATCCCTCTATACCTTCCTTCCTCCTTTCAACTTCCTACTCATTCTTGGTAGAATGAGTAGACCTCAGAGCCTCTGAGTCCCTAAATCATTATAGGCCTTGGAGACTCTTCAGTGATTCCTTTATAAAGCTTTTAGTACTGGGAATCTACATAATTTATGGCATAGTAACTGGCAACAATGCTGTTTTTACCCAATATCCCTTCCTTTGCCCTTTAAACTACAACACCAAAAGTAGGTAAGTACTCAAAGCTCTCTTCTCCAGTAATATTTGCCCAAGGCTATAGAATCTGATAGGTAGATGGGTCTGAATAAGCATTGAATACTTCCTTCCTTGGAAGAATAATCCCAAACCAAAAAGAACTTTCCCTAAAATCAGGATTCAGAGACCACTTTTACAGAGATATTTGAGATTGTAACAAGAGAACCCTATGCCCACAAAGGTTCGTAAATGAAAGTGTCAGATACACCAATTAAAAGTCTTTATTGTCTAAGAACTTGTAAGGGAAAGAAGTACTACAAGGGAGCTAAGAAGAGAGTTCTTAGATGCTCAAAAGGAAAGTGGAAAATGGTGAGATAATATAGTTTCCGGTTCTTAAGGGAAAAGGTATCTAGACAGAATTAGCCGGGATGTTTAGAAAGTCTCAAGCAAAATCCTGAGTCTGCAACTGCTTTCCTTGAGTTGTTTGGTTTCTGGCAGCTACAAGAATATCCAAATTCAGCTAAGTTCATTTGCAAAGGATCAGTAGCATGTCAAGCAGCTCTGGGCTTCTGAAGTCTTTCTGATTGATTAGCTATTGTGTAACTGACACATTGGTATAGTTATTTCAAGGCCCATGTTAACAAGATCCAGTAAAAGTCTGCAGTCCACATTTACTTTTTATCATCCCATCTTACTCACACTAGATTGAGTTCTCCTTCAACCTGACTCTACTGCTTCTGCTGATTATGTCATTCCTCTTAGTCACTCAAGCTCCACATTAGAGACAATTATTTCTGCTCTCTCTCTATACTTCATACTAGCCAATCAGTTGCCAGATTATGTTCAATCTTTCTCTGCAATATTTCTCCACACAGAACATTTTGTCACTCCTATTGTCACCTTTCTAGTTCCATTTCTGTTGGAGGTTCACCCTGTCTCAGATCAATTATCTCCATTCCATCATTCACATAAAAGCCAAAATAATATCCCTAATGTATTTATTCTTTCTATAATCATTTTAGTTCTATATAGATAGGGGATTCCCCAAAATCTGAGTTCAGTTTTAAATTTGAGTAACTTAAAATCAGTCTAATAAACCAAAATAGTTTGCACAGAGCTCTGGGACTCCTTGTATATATATCTCTGTTGTCTCCCTATTAGAATGGAAACTTCATTCAAGTAGAGATAATCATTTGCTATATTTGTATTCTTTGGGCCCATTATAGTTTCTGGCTCATAGCAGGCACTTAATAAGTACTTCTGACTTATTTTGGGTAATGGAGCCTGGACAAGTCTCTTCACCTCTCAGGGTTCCAAGGTAACTCACAAAGACTGAACAATTCAACGTAGCCAGTCTGCATTGGGAAAGGAAGTTCCTTATAACATTTTATTCATAGTTCAGAATAAGAAAGGTGTTACTTATTGTTTTTTAAAGAAGCTTATTTCATTTTCAACAGTTTTCATTGCCAAAAAGTCTTTTCTTGAATTAAATTAAATTAATATCATTAAATTAAATTAAATTAAATTCATATTTACTTACCTGTAACTTTCCCCTTCCGATACTGCTCTCACTTATGTCCTTTGAGATGAAATAGAATAAGCTATTTTCACTGAGTTATTCTGCATCTCCATAAATAGATAAATATGGTGAATGAGAACAGAACTATCACTCCCTTGTTTATATACTCTCTCTTAAAAAAGATTAAAATCATACCAGCCCTTTTGATACTTTTGTCCCATTGTTGATTCATATTCAACTTGATACACTAATCCATAAATTGTTGCTGGTTTTGTTGTTATTGTTTTTAACACATTGTTGCTTAGACAAGATAGTGAAATTGATTTTTTTTAACGAGCACAAACATTTGCTTTTATCTCTATTAATTTTATATTTTAAAATTTGACTCATTCTTGTCCCAGAATAGCATGAGAAACTTTGTAAAATAATTGTTAAAATCTAGGTATATTATATAACTATCTTTCTCCCCAGCCACCAGCTTAGTAACTCTGTCAACAAACAAAATGAAGGTAGTCTGACAAGATATGTTCATTATGAAGTTCTGTTAATTCTCTGTGATCATCACTTCTTTTTTTCTGTGTTCACTAACCTCTTCAATAAAAAATTCAACAATATTGTTGAAACTGAAGTCAAACTAATTTAATCTGTTTTTATTAATACAGTAATTTTGCAATCACAAACACTATTCCTATCAAGTTAAAAATCAACATCTTACATTAGTATCTCTATTTCATCTTGCTTTATTACTAATATTTTCTGAATTTTTATATAAACATCAGAATGCATTTTTCTTATTAGTGAACCTGTTTTTGAACATTCCCAGGAAATACCTGTGAATTACTGGCTCTTCTACATACACAAACACAGATACACACACAGACACACATGCATATTCACATACAAGTATGTGTATGTACACATATATTGATGTGGCTAATATATGTATAATACACGTGGGCAGCTTTTTTTGCTTTCCCATTTCCCATTTCCCATTTTCTGTTAAACTCCTCTTAATCAAATCTAGATTCTTCCAAGCAAATGTATATTGTATAAAACCTACAAAAAAAATAAAAATCTTGTTTTTCATGAGTTATTTTTCCTATGTATTTTCCACTATTTAAAACTAACAAACAAGATCATGTCTTTGTTTACAAGTGTTTTTTCTTGAAGATACACTGGATTCCATCTTAGTCAGGGACTATACGCAAAATGATGTAGCATGATGGAGATTCTCCTCTTCTTGCAGCTTTGATTGCTGGCCATTAGAGAGTAAAGATAAGAGTAAGTGTAAGGATAAAGATAAAGATATATATATAAACACATATTATATATATGAATGTATGTGTGCATATCTATCTATATGGTTGATGTAGAAATAAATCTCAGGGTAAATTGAATAGCAAAAAGAAAATTGGGGGGAAGTGGGAATCAGAAAATCAGAGTACAAAAAATAGCTTTAAGCTTAAGGCTTTCTAAGTCTTGGATAAAGTATAGCTATTTTATTGTCATGAATACTATCTCAGATATCCTCACTTTTATCTGACAAGTAAATATTCAACATCTTACATTAGCAAATTTATTTCCCCTTATGTTATTACTGACATTTGATGAGTTTTCATCTGAACATCAGAGCATATGTCTGTTATTGCTGTTTCTGTTCTTGGGCAGGAGGTGTCTATGAATTACTAACTCTTTCGACATATATACACTTATATATGCATACATACCTACACATATATATCCTAATAACAAGAGCAATGATGATTAATATTATTATAACTTTTAATCCTGATAATAGACAGGAAGGGAGGAGATCCGGTTGGAGCTACAAGAAGATGGCTTCTTAGAAGAGATAAATTTTGAGAGGTCTAAAAGCAAGTCTTATATGAGGGTAGAAGGAAAGGGTGGGTATTCTATATGCATAATACAAATGAAAGAGATTAAGGATAGGGAACCATGATTGACCCATGAAACTGGAGCATAATGTATACATTGGGGAATAGAGAAAGATAAACTTTGGTGTATGACCTTGATGGTTACACTTAAGTATTTGATAATGATATATCTCTTCCTTTCATTTCCTTGAAATGTAGCTATATAGTCTGATCAAAAATCCCAACATGGAAAGTTTCTTCACCAATGATTCTCGTTTACCCCCTTTCATACTAACTGGCTTTAAAGGACTTGAGACCTTCCAGCAGTGGATATTCCTGCTATTTGGTACTCTCTATTTTGTTTCTATTGTGGGTAATTGCCTGATCCTCTTCATTGTTAAGGAGGAGGAAAGTCTTCATCATCCTATGTACTACTTCCTTGCTGTGTTGTCAGTCAATGATCTGGGTGTGTCATTGTCCACATTGCCCACTGTAATGGCCACCTTCTGTTTCCATGCCAGAGAGATTGCCTTTGAGGCTTGTATGGCCCAGATGTTCTTTATCCATTTCTTCTCTTGGACAGAGTCAGGAATCCTTTTGGCAATGAGCTTTGACCGCTACATAGCCATCTGTAACCCACTACGGTATTCTACCATCCTCACTGATATGCACGTTACCCAAATTAATTTGGCAATTGTACTCCGAAGCTTCTTTATGGTTTTCCCACTTCCTTTCCTCCTGAAGCATCTGCCCTTCTGCAAAGATAACACCCTGTCCCACGCTTATTGCCTGCATCCAGATCTGATCCACCTACCCTGTGGGGATAGCACTCCAAATAGCATCTATGGCCTCTGTATTGTGGTTTCTGTTTTTGGCCTGGACTCTACCCTCATCCTCCTCCCCTACATACTTATTCTCCATTCCATACTGGCTATTGCCTCTCGGGAAGAGAGACTTAAGACATTCAATACATGTGTTTCCCATATTTGTGCTGTTCTCATCTTTTATGTACCCATGATGGGTGTGTCCATGGCTCATTGCTTTGGGAAGAATGCCCCTCCATTTCTAAATACAGTCATGTCTTTCATCTACCTCTTTGTCCAACCCATGCTCAATCCTGTCATCTACTCAATCAAGACTAAAGAGATCCGCTGGAGGCTCATCAGAATTTTCTCAGTATCAAGCTCTGTTCAGAGAGAGCTGGGATGAAACACCAGTTCCCAACTCTATATGCTGTGTCTCTGGGTTTGATGAAGAAGCATAAGAAGCCTATCTCTTCATATTTTCTATATCTACTATTTGGATAGGGTGCTACTGTGAGGACAAGGAAACCTAGATGATGGATCTGTTATCTAATTTGGTTGGACAAGGTTCTGTAGTGGGGTTCACTGAGTCACAGATTACAGCACACAATTCTACTCATTTATATTTGCTTTTTCTAAAGGGACTATTCTTCCTAATTAAAATCTGCTTTTGAAAGGAATGATATTCTGAAATTGTACCATAAAATGAATCCTTGGTGAGTCACACTGTCTCACAGAAACACTGTAAACTTGACCAAAGACTGGATTCAAATAAATTTTAGATGTTAACAACTACTATCATAAAAACAAAGATATATAAACTATAAACCAGTCTTATAAAATGAGCATTACCATGCCAGTGTACTATAGTACACTGTTTATGTAGGAGGAAATAAGGTACAGTGCAAATCCATTATAAATTTGTATTTCTTGACATATATTTATTTATGAGAGGCCCTATAGTACACTGGATAAGAAACAGGCCTTAGAGTCCAAGAAACCTGTATGTAAGTCTTACCTGTGATATGTACTAATTTGTAACCCCTAGACATGTCTGAGTGCTCCAGATACCTTTATAAGACAAGAAATCTCAAAGAGGATGTTAACAAAGTCTATACAATTATTTGATAGGTATAAAGATTATTTTTTTATGATTCTTATTTGCTGACCATTCAAATCCCTTCTAATTCTCAAATTATATGATTTTGATTATTTCCTTGATAAGGGGAAATTCCTCATCCATAACTTCTCTGAATCAATGAAAGCATAGATCTAGTGCAAATCCTGATAAGCTCTCTCTCTCTCTCTCTCTCTCTCTCTCTCTCTCTCTCTCTCTCCATATATATACATATATATATATATATTTTTTTTTTATGTGTGCATTTTTCCCCTGATAAAATTTAAGTTCCTTAAGGCTAGGCACTACTTAATTTTTATCTTTGTATTCCCAATTCCTATCACAGTGCCTAGCACATAGTAAATATTTTTAAAAGCTTATTGATTGATCAATTGACTAATATGTGAAATAGATAGTTTTAGAACAATAGAATAACATTTATATAATTATAGAAAGTTTACATTTATTTTATTTTTATATTTACTTTTCCCAGTTATATAAAAAAAATAATTTTCAATATTTGTTAAAACTTTGAGTTCCAGATTGTCTCCCTTTCTCCTTTCCCACCCTCCTTCCTCACTGAGAAGGCATGTGTGAAGTTATGCAAAACAGTTCCATAAAAGTCATGTTGTGAAAACATAGATTTCCCCCCCAAAAAAAAAAAAATCTTAAGAAAAATAAAGTTTAAAGAAAGTATGCTTCAATCAATATTCACACACAATCAATTCTTTCTCTAGGTATAGATAGCATTTTTCATCATAAATCCTTCAAAGTACTCAGTGGATTATTTGTTTCAGAGCTTTATAACTAAATATTTATATTATAATCTTTTTTTTGTCTTACTAGAATTTATAAGAGGTGGGGATCTGAATACCCAGATACTTTGAGTAGCCCAACTCTCTAAAATAAACAATCTGAGAAAGTTGAAACAGATGTCTCTCTTTTCCTACCACAAACTTCCTCAGAGGCTTTCATAAGGAATCCATTGACAATTACAGATGGGTGTTATTTGTGAAAAAGAGAAGAGAGGTATCTCTAGTTCATCCTCTTTTCTTTGTCCTTTTTGGGCTCTTTCCCCTTTCAAATTACTCTTATCCTTACTAGCTTTAAGATCGGATGCAAGTTGCTTCAAAGGTTCAGTCAGAAGTGATGAAATCACAGAAACTTTATCTATGGATAGATCACTTAAGCTATTTGGAATGGTAGAAATGAGCACAGTGTCCTAGAACTTATGGGAAGGCATAAGGAAATATACCTGGTAGATTCCCCAGAATTAAATATAGCATCCCACATCTAGCAGGTACCTAGAGAATTTGCTTAATTGGAGGAATCAGAGGGTTGTTTCTATAATTTGTATTAGCAGAATAAGAATAGTTAAATATGGCATAAAGAAGAAAGGGAAGAAAAAGGGCCATTGTGAAACTATGTAAGAGTTGTTTTTGTTTTTGAAATAAAAGTTTAGCATGAAATCCTCTAAGAAGAAAGCAACTTTTCATAATAAACAGTGATAATTATTAACTCTGCGATAAGTTGTGTTAAGATGCCATATAAAGAAATATAATTACAACAAATTGACTAGGACTTTGCCCCAGGGCACTGACACCTTAGAAGAAGAGATCCATATTTCTTCCCTTTAGTGGTCTTCCAACCCATTATCCTTGTACTTTACTATCTTCTGAAAAGTGTTTTTATATGTGTATGTTTGAGTGACTTGGCATTTTCTTCTCCAGCTCATTTTACAGATGAGGAAACTGAGGAAAATAGACTTAAAGACTTGCCTAGGGTCAAACAACTACAAAATATCTGAGGCTAGGAATGTTCCTGATTCCAGTCCTGGCACTCTATCCATTATGTTATTTAGCTGCCCCTGTAATACACATACAAGCAGAAATAAAGACAATCTCCTCTAATTATATTCTTGTGTAAAGAAGCTTACATTCTAATAAGGGAATACTACACATAAAGAAAGCTGAAACGGACAATCACTAAGCAATCAGATAGAGATTATACATGTGCAATCATGTGAAATATTTCCATATTAGTCATTTTGTATAAAAAGACTCAAACAAAAAAAAGAAGAAGAAGAAGAAAGTGAAAAATAGCAAACCTCAGTCTGCATTCAAACAATATTAGTTCCTTCTCTGGAGGTGGAGAGTATGCTTCATCATTAGTCCTTTGGTATTGTCTTAGATCACTGTATTGGTAAACTATAAATCAGGAGTGGAGCCTGGAGAGGAATGAAGCCTCATTAAGAAAAATATTACTTCAAAAGTAAGAAAGTGATAGTCCAACTGTATTCTGACTTGGTCAGAATACATTTGGAATAGTATGTTCACATTTAAGGAAAGACAGAGATAAATTGGTCAATTCTCTAGGAGGGTACCAAAGATGGTTAAGGTCCTGGAGACTAAGTATACCTAGAGAACATTTGTCCTGGACTATGAAAGACAGCACTGCTATTTTCAAGAAATTGAATATCTAGTGGAAAAGAAAGTAAACTAGTCTTATAAACTCAG
This sequence comes from Myrmecobius fasciatus, assembly GCA_023553655.1. Lineage (NCBI taxonomy): Eukaryota > Metazoa > Chordata > Mammalia > Dasyuromorphia > Myrmecobiidae > Myrmecobius > Myrmecobius fasciatus. The sequence continues at coordinate 23,644 of JAJPUD010009948.1, read as the reverse complement.
GAAATAGCAATGAAAGGAAGTTGCAGAAAGATCACAACTCAATATAAAGAGAAGCTGCCTAATATTGGGCAGGTATAGAAATGAAAATATTGATTGAGGACGCATTCCTTTCACTGGAGGGCACAGAGCAAATGAATGAATGAATAAGCACTTTAAAAAAAAAAAGTATTTATTGAGTAGTTACAAAGTTCCAAGCACACAGCCCACTATGGGTTTAAGATAGAAATATAAAAGAAAGTCTGACCTCAGGAGCCTTCATCTTAGTAGGAGTGGTTGACATATACAGGAAAGTGGTGGCCAGGGAAGGTTGAAAATCACAGGAGCTCCACTTAGCGGTGTCACTAAAGTGTACCTTAGGAAAGGGTGTACCCTTTCCATATAAACCACAGATAAAGATTTAAGAGCCCTTTGGGAAAGAGTGGATATATGCTAGAAGAGGGATTCTAAAGTTGAGATCTGTGAACTTACTTTTTAAAAATTGATAACCACCTCAATAAAAACTGGGTTTTTTTTATTTCTTTGCATTTTATTTTAAGGATTTAAATATATGTGTATATATACATGTATATATATGTATGTATGTATGTTGTTTGTGTGTATGTGTGTATATATATGTGTATATTCTGAGGCTTCATCAAATTGCCAAAATGAGATGAACCCCTGCTGTATAGGGCATCCTGTTTAGATGTGAATTCAACCCAATAACTTCTAAGGTTTCTTCTAAATCAAAGCGTCTAGGGCTTAGAGAACAAGGGGACTCATTCTGAATATTATGTTTCTGTGAAGAGATTTATTATGTTGACATGAACCGTTATCTATCAATGTCTCAAAATGTTTGATTGTTTTTTTTTAATTTAAACATTTTACTAAATATTTAATAAACTTCTTCTATATGTAAAGCACTCTACTAGATGCTGGGGAGGGAAACATTAAAAAAAAAAAAAACCTGCTATATCAACCCACTGGGTAAAGAAACCTATATTGGTAGCTTTTCCCAGGCTGCAACAGTTGAACCTCTGAGCTCCCTGGGGACCTTCTATCTAGTTAAATCATTTTCCAAACAGGTTTAGGTAACAGACTATTCAAGTTTGCTGTTTTAGCATTTAATTCTATTTAAATTCAACATCATTTTGAATATTTCCTAGTCTATAGGCACCATCTTGTCCTTTTCTGAAGTCAGTAATCAAAAAGTAGGCTTCAGGCTTTATATTCTTATTAATTGTGTTGTTAAGGTGGTAAGGGGAGGAGGAGGTTGACAGGTAATTCAGCAGGAAAAATAGTATAGCTTCTCATTTCCAGATCACTCTCCTGTTTATGACAAATGCTTTACTTTCTCTTACATATCAGAATTCATCCTCTACTGGAAATTTGAACTCTTGTAATACTTTCTTTAGAAAAAAGAATAATTTTAAAAATTATGTATTTTTTTTTCAAAACAGAGTTTTCTAAACAAACCTCAAAACAGGTCCATCTGAGAACACATTCTTTCACAAACATTTAGATCACAAATTGTTTTGTTTTTGTTTTTGTTTTTTGCTTTTTGTTTAGATAAAAACTTAATAAAAAGGAACAATGTTATTTAATTCTGATTGTATGATACTAACATTGATTAATGTACTTGATCAGTTTTGTCATCTCTCTCTCTTGACAAAAAGCAACAACAATAAAACCCACATTTGTAGTCATTATGTGAATTATGTAAAGCTTAAAAAACTTTTTAAAGTTGATCATTTCTGTTTTTATATAAGAATCTTATCCCTGCTTCCCCCCCCAAACCCCTAGGGAATTTGGCTCCTAGGTAGCATAGAGGCTAGAAAACTTGAATCTGAATCCTATCTTAGATTGTGTGCAACTCTGGACAAATCACATAATTGCTCTCATCCTTTATTTCTTTATTTGTAAAATGGGAATAATAAAAGTCTTTACCTCACATGATTGTTGTGATTGAATGAGATAATAAATGCTTTGTAAACCTTAATGTGTTATATAAAAACTATCTGTTATTTGTTTTTTATTATTGTGATTTAGCCAACATTTATTGGACACATTAAATGCAAAGGACTATGACAGATGGAGGTGATAGATGGGGGACAAGATAGGAGGAAGTAAAGAATATAAAATTTAGATGAGATAAGGTCATATATCCCAAGAAACTCCCAATCAGAAGTATGGGACAAGCATATGAACTAAAATATAGAAAAAAATGAATATAATATCATTGGAAATGCAAAATAATCATCATCTTGATATAACACTTTAAAGTTTGCAGGATACTTCATAGAGAAGGCTCAGAAAAGTTAGGAAATTTGTATATGGTCACATAGTCAGGAAGTGCCCTCCAGAGGAAGAATTCTCACCTAGTGCTTTCCAAACTCATGTTTAATACAACTTGTACTATCCAGACATTCTTGACTCTTAGGGGTTTATAGATATATATTTCCTAAAGTTCATGAATGTGAATGGTGAAAAAAATAAATATTCATTCCAATATAATTGATTTTCTTTGTTGTTCAATTATTTATTTTATAAATTTACAAACATTCTCAGAAGGGTCCAGGACCACAAGATTAAGAATTCCTATATTATAGCATATCCTGTCTATTTACAAAGTGTTATTAAAACTCCAAGAAAGAAAAAATGGTAAAGGGGACAATAATTAATGCAACTCTGATTTTCAGGGGAAAATCCCTGGGAGGGTTAGTATTTCAGCTGATTTTTGAAAGTTGGGTAACATTCAATAGAAGAAGCTGGTAGGGATGTCATTCTAGAAGGAGCAAATTGTATGGACAAAGATGTAGAAACCTGATTATTGGAAGAAGCTACTAATTAATCAACAACAGAATCATAGTTTTATAAGGGGTCTCTGAGCATCTAGATAAATAGTTCAAATAGTCCATCTAGCCCTGTCTGAAAAAGAATCTCTTCTACATCAAAACTAACAAGTGATTATCTAGATATTCTGCCATCTTGGGAACCCCAATGTCTTCCAAACAAGTTTATTCTACTTTTATATAAGTCTAATGATTAAGTGACTTTCCTTCCACTAAGTTCAAATTACTTTCTTTACAACTTTACAACCAACCCTCATGAGACATGAATTCAAAGCCCTTTAAAACCCTCCTGGTTGACCAGTTTTAGTTTTCCCATTTATTAATGCCTTTCCTCAAATGTGACAACCAGAACTGAATATAATGGTCTACAAGAGGTGCCATTAGGCAAAATACTTCCACCATCCTAGACACTATTCCTATTTTAACGAAAGATAAAATTGCATTCCTTTTTGGCCACCATATTGCACATTGCTGTACTCCACTGAAATCCCCATATTTTTAAGAAGAATCCCTGTTTATTCAAACCATTTCCATCTTCTACTTGGAATGGTTGTTTTTTTCAAAAGCCTTTAACTTACCTATTAAGTTGAAGGAGATACAAAGTTTAAACAAATTATTCTTTCCCACAAAAATAGCATACAATATAATAAGTACATCCTCATCACCGGTATTTCATGGTTAAATGCATTGGTATCAAAGTAGTGTAAATAAAACACTATGTGAGTCCTGTTAGATTAGATATATCTTTCTGCAAAAAAAAAGCATGTTGGTCTTCCAAATTCAAAATGTGTCAATAGTATAACTTGTCCTACCTATGGCAAAAAAAAAAAAAAAAAGTTAAAGCTCTTTTAGGCTGTGCTGAGAAACCAACCTCCAGAATAAGAGAAGTGATAGTTCTCTCTACTGTGTCCTAGCCTGGCCACAATTTGGAGAATTATATTATGGACAATAAAAGGTAAACACAAATCAAACACACAATAACTGTGAACCATGAATTGGAGCCATAGTATAACTTAGCTTTCTTTCATTATTATCTTTCCCTTTATCTTTCCCTCTCTTTTAAAGCCAACAGAGGAGATATTCCTGATTTCATATCCAATCATCTTTTTCTGCCTTCTTTGCAGAAGGAAATAGTCCTATTTGCTGGAACTTGTCAAGTACAAAATATAAGAATCAAATAAAATAAATCCCACATAAAAGTTCTTCTTCCTTCCTCCATTTCCTTCTAGGAAGCAGAAATTCTCAGACTCTGGCAATCCCAAGAGTCAGACCAAAGATTGGGCCTCTTGAGTATGCTCACCTTCATTTCTGAAGGGAGAGTTTAGATCACCAGATTCCTCCCCTCACTCCAACACATATGCATCTAGAACCCATTCAGGTTAGACACTAAAATTTTTGAAAACATTGCTTTTCCTTCCCCTTCTCCCCCAACCTAATTCCAAATGAATAGGACTCTGTTGCATTTCAGTGAATTAAGAAGTTTTTACAATGGAAAATAACCTGTACTGGGAAGGAAGAAACCTTGACCCTGGCCCCTCACTTTGCTCCCCTACCCATACTTTAGGAGGCTCCTAATTGAAAAAAATCAAGATTAGCCCATGAAACAAGTCATAAACTGTACAAGACAATTCATAATCAAATAATGAATTCTACAGTACTAGCACATTTTCTTTTCCTGTTTAGCAAAGAGCTATGCCCATGCCATTTGACTGACTGAATGACTCTGCCTCTAGCCAAGAAAAGTCCTTAGGGCAGACCCCTCTTACAGGAGAAGAGGGAAAGAATTCCTTTGCGGATGGCTTTGGTCTTGACACTATAGATGATGGGATTCAGCATAGGGGGCACGAAGAGGTAGGCACTGGACATGAGAGTGTGGGCTATGGGCGAGGCATGCTTGACAGCCCTGTGCATCACAGACACACCTATCATGGGCACATAGTAGAGGAGCACAGCACAGATGTGGGAGGCACAAGTATTCAGAGCCTTCAGCCTCCCCTCCTTTGAGGCAATGCCCAGTACAGTGCGGAGGATTAAGGCATAGGAGAACACAATGAGCAAGGAATCGAGCCCAAAGGAAGCCAGGACGATGGACAAGCCCAAGATGCTGTTGATGGTGGTATCCGTGCAAGGTAGCTGGATCAGGTCTGAGTGGAGGCAATAGGAATGGGAAAGGACATTGACCCGGCAGAAAGGCAGGCGTTGCAGTAGGAAGGGCAGTGGGGCCATGAATGCCACACTCTTCAAGGTGATGCCCAAGCCCATGCTGACAATTCGGAGCAGGGTCAGAATGGTCGTATAACGCAGTGGGTTGTAGATGGCCACATAGCGATCATAACTCATAGCTAGAAGGACACCAGACTCCATGCAGGAGAAAGTGTGGATAAAGAACATCTGAGCCAGGCAGCCTCCCAAGCTTATCTCACGAGCATCAAACCAGAGGATGCCCATTACAGTGGGCAATGTGGAGATAGAAACACCCACTTCTGTGATGGCTAGCATGGACAGGAACAGGTACATGGGCTCATGTAGAGAGGAATCCACTCGAACTGCCGTCAGGATCAGAGTGTTGCCCACGATCGCCACCATATACATGGCAAAGAAGGGGATGGACAGCCAGCCATGCTGTGCTTCTAGACCTGGGATGCCCGTCAGGAAAAAGGGTGAAGGGAAAAGGGTGACATTATTCAGGACTCCCATGAGTCAGCTCTGCCTGTTATTGGAAAGAATACCCCAAACTTAGCTTCCAATAAAGATCATGATCAATTCAATCAGATACCATACATACTACATGATCTGACAGGGGAAGGAATCCTGGAATCAGGAAGACCTAGATCCAAATTCTGTCTCTGAGACTCACTAGCTTAAATGTGACCTTGAGTTAATCAATCATTTAACTTTACTAAGTGACAATTTCTTAATTTGTAAAATGAGGATTAAAACATGCATAATACATACATCATAGAGTTATTGTGAGATTGCACTGATTGAAATGAAATAGCATATATAAATCAATGCAAATTTTAAAACACTGTATAACTATCAATGGCTATTATATTATCATTTATTGTTATTATTATTATTATTAGTTGCTGCTCTTATTTCCAATGACTTGGGAGAATTTTATTTGTTTTTATCCTAATCCTTGAATTTTATTAGCATAACCAGTCAATAAACATTTATTAAGTACCTACTTGGGAACAGTGCCAAGCACTGGGGATAACAAAGAAAGGCAAAAGGCAGTTCCTTCTTTCAAAAATCTTTCTATTAGTGCAGATCCACAACTGTCCAGAATTTTTTCAGTTTCAGAGATTTGCCTAGGAACATTGAGAGGTCAAATGACTTGCCCAGAGTCACATAGGCAGCAGGTATTGGGAATGGGACCAGGACTTCCAGACTCCAGGACTGGCCTTCTGCTCATTTTGCCATGTTGCCTCTCCTCTAAGGAGAGCTTTAGCAGTTCTTTTTATAACAGATGTTTTCATTGTCTCCAAATCACATAATCATAAAATATCTAGGCTGAAAATAATCATTCAATCCAAAATATGGAATGTCAGAGCTAGAAGGGACCAACTTGGAATGTTAAGAGTTAGAAGAAGCCTTAGAAATAATTGTACCCAACTCCCTCATTTTACAAAAATAGAGGGAATATGAGGCCCATAGAGAGCATGTAGTTTACCAAAGCTTACATCATAATTCAGGGCCCGAAGCAGAAATAGGATTGAGATTTGTTGTACCTGAGTTTTAAGGTGCATTAGAATATTTTCTTTTATTTTGCTTCTATATCAGACTTTGGGAAATAAACCCAGTCTCCCAAAACCTAAGTCACCCAAATGTAATTGGTTTATGTTTATCTGAGAAAACCAGGAGACACATCAGTATTTAGGTGAACTCAATTAATATAGTGATCCTGAGGCTTGTTGGAAGAGGTCAGTGACACTGTGAAGAGTTTTGAGAGTTTTAAGGAAACCATGGATTGGGAAAGAAAATGGAGATAAGATGATGAGTAGAGGCTGTAGAGCATTATTCAGAGGTAGAAAGGCATCTTTAGAGATAATTGCTGCTTAGGTAAGCTGACCTTGAATACTGAGTAACCAAGGAAAAGGAAAATGTTTATAGCATAAAAGGATGAATCTGAAGTCCCAGAGAAAATTCTTGACTTTGTCTTTAGTACCCAAAAGTACAGAGGAGACTAGCTCCATTTTGGACTGGAGATTCAAATGAGAGGGAACTACGAATGAGAACAAGAAAAAAATAAATCATAATCTCAGTAAAGTTTGCACAATAAGTTTCTTGGACCCTTTGGTGAAATAATATGAAAGCATGAACTATACTGGAATAGATATAATGAGGAAAATATATTATAGGATACATGCAACAGACAGGGCTTTAGATCTTAGGGTATTCTGAGGAGAGGCAATCCTGGGCTACCCAGGAGAAAGTGGCAGATAATTAGAACAGAAGGTGAACCAGAAGCTATGTTTTATGTAATCCTAAATACTTCCCAACATGCATATGCATACATATGTATACACATATACATGCACACACATGTGCATATACACGTGATCTGAAGAGTACCATTTTTGGCTCCCTTTTCACTCACTGTCTCTGCTATCTGTCACCATCCTTATCTCTACTTTCTGTCTCTATAGGTTGTGTTACTCTCTAGTACTGCTGGCTTAGTTAGGAGTCTGTCAGTAACTGATGTAGGTAGTTCAAGGTGGGAAAGGCTTAGTATTTAAAGAGGATTTTCTTTTCTAGAAAAGATAGAATGTTTGTTAAGGAAAAGGACAAGAGCAAATTTCACTAAGCAGAGGAGTTCCCAAAATATTTTAGCTTTATAAATATATTATGTTGTACTGCAAAGAATCTTTTGTTGGATTTGAATACCAAAGTCTTGGATTCAAATTCTGCCTTTATGATTTATTAAATGATCTTAGACAAAGTACTTTATTTGTATAGACTTCAGTTTCCTTAATTATAAAATGAGCAGTGGAATTAGATCACCTCTAAGTTCCCCTCCAGCTTGAGATCTGTTTCTTCTTCTCTAAGAAGTCATAAACTTGGGGCACCTAGGTGGCACAGTGGATAGAGCATCAGCCTTGAATTCAGGAGGACCTGAGTTCAAATGTGATCTCAGACACTTAACACTTGCTAGCTGTGTAACCCTGGACAAATCACTTAACCCCTATTGCCTCAGCAAAAGAAAAAAAAAGTCATAAACTTGTCAGTTATTACAGTGATCACACTTCATTTAATCCCTGCCCAATAAATATCCTCATTATTAGCAGAATGTGTGTGTGTGTGTACATGTGCATGCGTGTGTGTGTGTGTGTGTGTGTGTGTGTGTGTGTGTGTGTGAAATTAGTGGCAGAGCCTATACTAAATAATAATGATTGGATCAGATTAGATGCTACCAATAGCTCCTTTTAGGTCTGCATTTGTAAAATTCTAGAACCTCATTCTCCTAAATTTTCAGAAGAGAATTTTTTTTTGTTTGTTTTTTGTTTTGTTTTTATCACACTGCACTTTCCTCCATTCTTTACTACCAAGACTCTAGTAGAATATGAAAGACATTGGCTAGCATCACACAGCTACTATCTAGGGCCATATATGAACTTAGGAAGATGAGTCTTTTCAACCCCAGACTTCTATCCAAACACTCCATTGGGCTACCTAGCTGAAGGAAGAGACAAATTGGAAAGTCAGGAGATATCTATTATGCATATCCTTAAGAGGACATTTATATGGCCTATTCCTCACAGATAAACTCACAATCATATTCTCCAATTCACATATGCTCACAAAGAGACATGCATCCAATATACCTATATTAATCTTTTGGACACATATAAACTTATAAATAAACATGCAGTCTTATAACATATCATCATTACTATTATGAGGCTGATAGACCTGCAGACACTCACCACCTTCAGAAGAACAGATTGATAGATGGACAAGTTATAGGTCAGGGCTAAAAGTGGCTGCTTGCTGAGGGAACCTTGACTGGAAAACTAAAGGCAACAAACTCATATAGTATTCTGAAAAAACTTCCCCTTGAGACAGGTCTCTAGGGCCATAGGCACCTGAGTCTATCTGGGGATGTGTCTAACTCAGCAAACAATGACATGAAACTCAGTCCCCTTGGAGAAGGAAAGGCAGAGAGCCCCAAAGACATCCATACCCACATACACACATTTGCACAGATACATTTAAATATGACATATACAAATAATATCCTTAAAAGTATATATTCATACATCATTAAACATATATATACATGTATAGGAACGCAATTTGTCTATCCCTAGTCCCTATCATTATCTTTCCAAAAAAAGGATCAGTTAGAACTCAATCTAAGAAAAGAAGATGAGGAAAAAAACAAAACAAAACAAAAAAACAGAAGAGATAAAGCAACTCCCCTGTTCCATAAGTGTCAGGCCTATGGTCCCAGGTCTAGAAAGTTTATGAATGGGAAAAGGATACTATAGCTACTAGTACCTGAGGGAACTTCCATCATTTTTCCAGTCTTTTCCCTCAGATTCTCCCTAGATGTCCCTCATTCTCTGTTATCTTCAGAAGGTTCTCTGAGAATAAGTTCACTTTCCTTTCCCCCTATTTATCAATTGTTATTCTTTTCTTTTGGCAATAATGTCTATGAGGATTCTCTGTGTGTTGCAGGAAGATATCTGTTTACCATTTCTCCTTTTCCATTCACTTGGAAATGGCAGTGAAAAGATATTATTTCACTAGGGCCTCAATCCTTATTTGTTCCTGGATGTTTATATAAGATTATTTGAGGTAGGGTAGAGAAGGGTATGGATGGGAGAAGTGGCAAGCCATTACGATCTCCTTATCAATAACTAAAGTTAGAAAGATGTCTGAGTAGTCACAATCAAGTCCAATAAGCTGGGAAATAGGAGAGAAAAATACAATGGATTAAGGCTGTGAATGGGTGAGAATTAGATGGGGGAAAGGGAAGGAGATGGTAGGCCCCCAGGTAACAGTGAATATGGAGCAATCAAGATCACAGCTTCTCTGTTCTCATATCCTGCATGACTTAATCCAAGTTGGATAATCTGAAGGGGCCAGCAAAAAAAGCAGTTGTTCAAATGATCAGGAGTAGAATTCTATAGAAGGGTTTCTGGACAGAGAAAAGCTCAGTGTCATGATAAGTCAGGTTTTCAAATTTAGATGTCCTCCAAAGACAGTTGGACAACTCAAGATGCAGTTCTCAAAATTTTGATTAATGTAAAGGTGATTTTGAAGCTGTATACTTTACTATCCTTTATTTTGCCAATCAACTCATCTCAAGAGCCACTCTTAGTGGCTAATGGGCAAGGTTGGGATAAGATGGTTCAGTATGATCATCCCCCCAGAGAGCATTTCAATAACATCTCTTACATTGTTCTTTGTTCTACTGTCAAAGAGTTTTTGTTCATATTTTTCTCATGTCTGGGATACTGAAGTTCCTCTCTTCCTTCAGCTAGGTAGCCCAATGGATTGTTTGGATAGAGGCCTGGAGTTGAAAAGACATCTTCCTAAATTCAAATATGGCCCTAGACAGTAGCTGTGTGATCCTAACCAAGTCATTTAACCTTGTTTGCATCATTCTCCATTTATTAAATGAGTTGGAGAAGGAAAAGACAAACCACTCTGGTATCTCCGCCAAGAAAATTCTAAGTGGGGTGACAGTCTGACATGACTGAAAAATGATTGAACAACAACTCTCTTCTTTCAAGACCCAATCTTGAACTTACTACAGCTTTGAAGTATGTCAGGATGGGGGGTAGAAGTGAGAAATTTTGTTTGTTTTTCTATTGTTTTTGTTGTTGTTGTTACTATTTTGTTTCAAGGAATCCTGATCATATTTATAGAAAATGGGGAAAGGATTGAATAGATCTAGATTGAAGATGAAATAGAAGGAAAAAAAACTGATGAGATAACCATGGATTAGGGTAAAGAACCCAGGATTTTAGTTAAAATTCTAGCTCTAATCTTTAAGGTTACTTCTTATCTGAGTGACTTTAGTCAAATTATTTCATCTCTTAGGTTTTCTCATCAATAGAATGAGAATGCATTCTATTGGACTTCATTATTGTCTCCAGAAATTTACCAATCCTTAAATTTACACTTTCTCACTACCTTGTCCCTGAGGCAAATCTGATTGGAGAGGGTGGAGGGTTGACATCACAAATACCCTCCATCTTTTACAGAGGGCATTCAGGGCTTTAAAATTCATTATTTCCAAAAAAAAAAAAAAATCATTATTTCCCACCTGGCTACAGGACTTCATCATGCCTGGTCAATTACCCTCCTTTATATCTCTCTTTCCCACAAATAAAACCTTTTTAGGTATTATCTTGTCTATTAGATTGTGATCTCCTTGAGGGCAGGTATTGTTTTGTTTTTCTTTGCATTCCCAACACAACACACTTCCTGGAACACAGTAGGCTCTAATTGGTTTTTACTGACTGACTTATTTAGGGGATTGGACAAAATGAACTAGTTCTAAGGACCACTTCAGTTTAAAATCCTATGAATCAGGGCAGCTAGGTGGCACAGTGGATAGAGCACCAGCCCTGAAGTCAGTAAGACCTGAGTTCAAATCTGTTCTCAGACACTTAACATTCCCTAGCTGTGTGACCCTGGGCAAGTCACTTAACCTCAATTGCCTCAGCAAAAAGAAGAAAAAAAAAAAAAAAGACACAAATGGAAGAGTTAATTTTTAAAAGGTAATGGAAGGGGCAGCTAGGTGGTGCAGTGGATACAGTACCAGCCCTGAAGTCAGGAGACACTGAGTTCAAATCTGATCTCAGACACTTAATATTTCTTGACTGTGTGATGCTGCCAAGTCATTTAACCCCAATTGCCTCGGGGAAAAAAAGGAAATGGAATACTTAATCCTCTGAGATAGGAACAAGGAAAGAAAAACAAGATAAAGACATTGGTTTTAAAGTATGGAGAAAAGAAGATAACTGGTGATGTCAATCTTCTCAGTAAAGTATAGGGCAAAGGTCTCTGAGACCTTCCTTCTGAAAATTAGGAGTGTGAAGAGAGTAGATTTGATAGAATCAATATGAGGAGTCACAATGAATAAAATTGCAATGCAATAATAAAAGCCCATCTGAGGTTGGAGAAAACAAACTTTTTTTTTTAACATTTTAATCTTTTTATTATTTTTAACATTAATCCCCACATTGAGTTCAGTTTCTCCATCTCAGTTTTCCCATGAAAGACAATTAGGTGGCACAGTGAATAGGGACTGTTGAATTGAGGGCAAGAAGACCGGAGTTTAAATAGAATCTCAGATACTAGGTATGTGACTCTGGACAAATCACTTAATGTCTGTCTGACTCAGTTTCTTCATCTACAAAATAGGGATAATAATAGTATCTGTCTCCTAGACTTATTGTGAGGCTCAGTTGATGTAAATATTTGCAAAGCATTTTGCAAACTTTAAAGTACTATATAAAATACTAGTTCTTCTTATCTCTAAAATAAAGGGTTGTATTACAGGATCTTTAAGGTCTAATCAAAAGTAATAGTTGACAGTACTATGGGGTTAGGAGCTGGATCTTTGATTTCATTTGTATAAGGAACTCCCTTTACCAAAGCAATAAGCCACCTTTTCTGTAATTAATGTTCTTAGGGAGTTTCCCAGAGCATTAAGAGATTAAGTGGTTCTGATCTCACACAGCAAGTATGACTCAGAGGTGATTCTTCAGGCACATCTTGTGGTGTGACTTCAATCAGATGGCTCCCCTATACCTCATCATTACTTCACCTTTTAAGATTTTCAGAATGCTATCCAAATATTTTCTCATTTGAGTCTTATAACCCTGTTAAGTATCAAATATAAACTTCACTTTACAGACAAGGAAATTGAGGCTCAGAAAAATTAAGTGGATAACTTTTGGTCATGCAATTAGGAAATGTAAAAGATCAAAGGTGGGATATGACCACAGGTTTCTCATGATTCCAAACTATACCATTATGCCATGATGCCTTTCAAAATTTCTAATCTATGGTAAAAATAATTATAATTCAATCTTACAAAGCAGTGTAATTATTTTTCCCTTAAATATTCTTTAATTAAATCACACAACTCCTTTGTGAAGTATTTTACAAATCCATTGGTAGAATGGAGTTATGGACAAAAAAAAAATCCAAAACTCCCTCCCTTTTATAAACTTTTGTTCATTGTTCATTTTTTTTCTTTTTTCCTCAACAGTATTTTATTTTTAACAAATACATGTAAAGATAGTTTCCAACATTCATTTTTGTAAGACTTTGTGTTTCAAATTTTTCTTCCTCTCTCCTTTACCTCCCATTTCCCCAAGACAGCAAGCAATCTGATAAAGGTTAAGCATGTACAATCCTTTTAAACATATTTCCATATGTGTCATGTTGTATAAGAAAAATCAGGCCAAGGGGGGGGGGAGGACACTAGAAAGAAAAAGCAAACATACAAAAAAGATGAAAATATGGTGCTTCAAATCCATACTTAGTCTCCATAGTTTTCTCTCTGGATATGAATAGCATTTTCCATCCCAAGTCCATTGGAATGGTCTTGAATCACTGTATTGCTGAGAAAAGATAAGTCCATGACAGTTGATCATCACATAATCTTGTTGTTATTGTGTATAATGTTCTCTTCAATTTGCTCACTGTACTCAGCATCAGTTCATGTAAGTCTTTCTAGGCTTTTCTGAAATCATTCTGCTCTTCATTTCTTATAGAATAATAATATTTCATTACATTCATATACCATAACTTATTCAGTAATTTCTCAACAGATGGGCATCCATTTAATTTCCATTTCCTTGCCAGTACAAAAAAAAAAAAAAAAAACCCTGCTACAAACAATTTAATATATGTGGGTTCTTTTCCCTCTTTTATGATCTCTTTGGGATACAGACCCTGTAGTGGCACTGCTGGATCAAAGGATATGCAAAGTTTTATAGCCCTTTGGGCATAGCTACAAATAAGCAGTATAATTATTGTTATTCCTAGTTTACAAATGAGGAGACCTGGAGCTCAAAGAGATTTAAGGGTTTGCCAATGGTCTTACAGGTAATAAACAAGAGTTATGATTTGAATCAAAGGTTCTTGACTTTGTGTCTCAATTCTCTGTATCTTACTATCTTTAAAATGTAAATAATTCTATGAATTGTTTCAATAAATGGGTTTTATGTGAAACCAGGGAATATTTTCTGCTATACAGGATTTGTTTTTTGTTTTTGTTTTTGTTTTTTATTGTCATAATTTGAGCTCTCCCATTGAATTGCAGTTTTTCTCAAGATCTTCTAGGCTCTGGGACATCAACCCCAGGGAATGAAGAAGGTCAAGGTCCCCTTTCATTATGCTCTCCTCATATGCCAGGGAGAGGTTCTTAAAGAAGGTCTGAAATTTAAAAATACCTTAAAGCACAAGTAGAATCAAATGACAAAATGAATTTGCACATATAAGAGATAGTAAGTTGAAAGTTTTTATTTCAAAGTAAAATTATAATTTTTGCTTGTAATTATTTATATTTAATGCATATTTGCATGTATTTGAAAAATTATAATGAATTAAAATATATTTAAAAATTCTTTGTCATAATTGGCCTTTTGTCTTGGTTTAATTATGATCCTTCTAGGGTTGACTTCTGAAGCTTCTATCTGTGACATGTCTAGACTTTCTCTGAATTCTCTGGAGCTGTTCTTATCACTTTATCAACTCTATCAAGAAAAGATATTCATGGGTGATATCCCACTGGGTGAGTTCAGCTCCAAGAGAACCTGATACTGGTCTATAGGCTTTAAAAAAAAAAATTAGACTATATTCATTGTTTCCATTTCCTCTCCTCTCCACTCACTCACTTTTCAACCCTTTGAAATCTGGCTTCCAATTTCTTCACTCAATTTAATCTGTTCTTCAAATTTTTTAATCAGTTCTTAATTGCTGTCTGATGCCTTTTCTCTGTGTTTTTTAAAAATATAACTTCTCTTCTCCTGTATATTCTCTCCTCTCTGGGTTTTTGTGATACTGCTATTTCCTGATTTTCTTCTTACCTGTCAGATTACTTCATTTTAGTTTCCTTATGAGACCATAAGCTATATCACCCCTTTCCAATTGTAGGTATATCCCAGAGTTTCATCCTGGATATTCTCTCTCTCTGTCTCTGTCTCTGTGTCTGTGTGTCTCTGTCTCTCTCTCCATCTCTGTCTCTCTAGCTGTCTGTCTTTTTCTGTCTCTTTCTTCATCATTTCTATGATGATAACTCATAGATCTAAATTTGCAGCTCTAGTCTCTTTCTTGAAGTTCAGTCCTAAATCACCAGTCCCCTAATGAACATTTTGATCTGGATGTCCAGGAGGCATCTTGAATTCAAAATGCTCCAAAGAGACCTCTATCTCTCCCTTCCCAAAATTTTCTATCTAGGATACCTCCAACTTTCAAGTTTCCTTGGTTTGTAATCAAGATATCATCCTCAGCTCCTCACTCTCAGATACCCTACATATCTATTCACATGACAAATCTTGTCAATATTATCTCCATAGAATCTTTTGCAATCACCTTTTCCTAAACACTCACATGGATGCCATTTTAATTTAAATCCTGATCAAATCCTCTAGTCTGTTTTAAAAGCTTTTTACTCAAGTCTCTCCTGATTCCAATCTATCTTTCACACAGCTGCCAAAGTGATCTTTTCTTTTCTTTATTTAAATTTTTAACAGTATTTTATTTTTTCCAATACATGAAAAGATAGTTTTCATCATTCACCTTTGAAAAATCTTGTGTTCTAAATTTTTCTCCCTCTCTTCCCCCTCCCCTCCTTCTCCAAGATAGCAAGTAATTTGATATAGTTTAAACATATGCAATTGTTCAATTCTTCTAAATACATCTCCATATTTGTCATGCTGTGCAAAAAAAAAATCAGATCAAAAGGAGAAAAAGCAGGAAAGCAAAAAAACAAACAAAAAAACAAGCAAACAAACAAGAATCGGTGAAAATACTGTGTTTTGATCCACATTTAATCTTCATGGTTTTCTCTCTCTGGATGTGGATAGCATCTACTTTATATACAAAATGATATTTCCTAATGTACATTTGTTCTTGGGGACAAATAAAGTTTCACTTTTGTCTTTGTAAATCAGTGCCTGGCACAGTACCTGGCACATGAAAAGGAAACTTAATAAATATTTGTTTATTTATTGAGAGATTGAAAAACAAGTCTGAAACTCACTCACTCTGTAAAGTCTATCATTACATGTTTCCTCTTTTCTGCTCATAATGGTCTTCTCTAGAATTCTGTAGACCCTGAGATTTCCCTCTTGTGACCGAGACCATATCCAAACACATTTTCCTAATTTAATTTTCAAGAACGAGTCTGAACAACAATATATCTCTTTCATAACTTAATAGAGATTTTTTAGCTAAAAGAGAGAACCTAGTCTAATGTTGTCATATCTTGGGAGAAAAAGCTCAAAATGTCTCCATTTGTGAAATGAAGTAATTATATGTGGGTCCTTAAAGTTTTTTCAAGCTATAAATTAAGTTTGCTAACCCTCTCTTTGTGATTGTGATCTAAGACTTCTGTTTGTTTATCCCAAATTAATATCCTTGCAAATACAATGTGCTCACCCTCTTCTTGATGTGTTATCTGGAGTTGAGGAGAATGAATCTGTATCTTCTCTTTTCACCAATATCTCAATTTTCTAAATTCTGGATTTAGGATTTTTGGAAGATCTTGAGAAATCCCCGGCGTATCTCCTTGGTCTTAACACTATAAATGATGGGATTGAGCATGGGAGGCACAAAGAGGTAGACATTAGACATCATGACATGGACTACAGGAGGGGCTTTCTTCCAGAAGCGGTGGATCATAGAGACAGCAATGATGGGTACATAAAATGCAAGAACTGCACAGATGTGGGAAATGCAGGTATTAAGTGCCTTGAATCTCTGTTCCTGAGAGGCGATGGCTAGGACAGCCTTTAGGATGAGGGCATAGGATAGGAGAATAAAGGTTGAGTCAACACCATAAGTAAAAATAACCACAAAGAGTCCATAGATGTTGTTAACATTAATATCTCCACATGCGACCTTCATGAGGTCAGGATGGAGGCAGTAGGAATGGTGCAAGACATTGCCCTTGCAGAAAGGCAATCGCTTCACTAGAAAGGGGAAAGGGAAGAGTGTGATAAAGCTCTTTGCAAGGATGGTCAGGCCCATGACTACGATCCGGGTGTTAGTGAGGATGGTGGCATAACGTAGAGGGTTGCAGATGGCCACAAAGCGGTCAAAACTCATAGCCAGAAGGATCCCAGATTCCATGAAAGAGAAAGTGTGAATGAAGAACATCTGGACCAGACAGGCATCAAAGCCAACCTCATGGTAGTTAAAGCAGAAAGTACCCAACACAGTGGGCAATGTAGACAGGGAAACGCCTAGGTCATTGAGGGAGAGCATGGACAGGAAATAGTACATTGGCTGATGCAAGACAGTCTCTTGGGCCACAAGGCACAGGATGGCAAGGTTGCCCCCAATGGAGATAAAATAGAGCCAGCAAAAGACAAGAGCTACCCAGCCTTCTCCTGCCTCTAGGCCTGGTATGCCTGTCAGCTGCAACTTAGCTGGCTGGAAATCTGAGTCATTGAAACCCCCCATAGAGGGAGAAGATTGAACAGCACCCAAGCACTTTGGGGCCTGTCTTCAGGCTCCCTTTCTTCTATCCCCTGTTACCAGAGACAAAAGGAACATGGGATCATTAGTCTGGGAAAAAAAAAAAAAACCAAGCCTGGAATTATTCTCACTTACTTACTAGCTATATGACTGGGCAAATCACTTCATTTCTATCTCAGTTTTCTCATCTGTTGAATGTGAACAAGGATGGCACCCATTTCCCAGAATTGTTGTAAGTATAAAATGAGATGATATTTGTAAAACAGTTCGTAAACCTTAAGTCACTACAGGCTTAAGGCCACTACATCTTAAAGACATCATGGGTTTGGTTTTAGACCATTGCCATAAAACAAATATCATAAGAAAAGTCATAAGAATTTTTTAATTTCCTAGTATATAAAAAAGTTATATTTATATTATACTGTAGTCTGTTAAATGTACACTAGCATTACGTAAAAAATGCATATGCTGTAATTTAAAAAATACTTTGTTGCCAAAAATGCTAAATATCATCTACGTCTTCAACAAGTCTTGCCTCGATGCTAATGGGTGCTGACTGAAGAGTTTGATGGCTATTGAAGGGTAGGGTGGCTGTGTCAATTTCTTATAATAAAATGACAATGAAGTTTGCTTCATGGATTGACTCTTCCTTTTACTTGAACACTTAAAGGCCATTGTATGGTTATTAATTGACCTAATTTCAATATTGTTGTATCTCAGGGAACAGAGAAGTTGAAGGAGAGGGAGAAAAATGGGGAATGGCCATTTGGAAGTCAGAACACATACAATAATTAAATTCGTTGTTTTATATGGACACAGTTCATGGTGCCCTAAAGCAATTATAATAGTAACATAAAAGATCACCAATCACAGGTCACAATAACAGGCATAATAATAATGGAAATGTTTGAAATAGTTAGAATTAGCAAAATGTGGCACAGAAGCATGATGTGAGCACATGTTGTTGGAAAAATGGTACCAAGACTTGCTTGAAGAAAAGTTGCTGTCTTCAACTTGTAAAAATATGCAATTATCTGTAAAGTATGATAAAGTAAAGCACAATAAAACAAGGTATGCCTGTATATGAGTGGTTTGGCCAGAGCACTGGGAATCAGGCAGACTCATCTTCATGAGTCTCAGACTCTTACTAGCTGAATGACCCTAGGCAAGTTACTTAAGTAACTCTCTTTGCCTTACTTTCCTCATCTGTAAAATGATCTGGAGAAGGAAATGGAAAACTATTTTCCAATATTATTTTCCAAGAAAACCCCCAAATCGGGTATAGAGAGTTGGACGTGACTGAAATTGAACACGACCAAAATAATTGAACACAAGAATAATAACATGCCTATGTATAAATATTGACTTACTCTAATCTGGCTGTTGCACCTCCTCTCCCAACATATACTCGGAATGACCTGTCATGATCAGGGGGATACTGTGTTCTTCCTGTTGAGAGACTACTATAGTATTCTCTAGATTCTTCCTTTGAGATTCTAGAGACAAGGGGGAGGGAAGGCACAAAGGTACACTTTAATACAAGAACCTTGAAAGAATAGACTAGGACTAGTTTATAATACTTTGTTATATTATGAATTTAAGTAAGCCAGTCCTTCAAAGTTAAAAATCAACTAATCCCTCTCCTCATTGCAGAGTAAGCCTTTACCCTCAATTGGGCATGATAATATTTTTACTTTTCTCATATATATACTATCTTATTATATCCCATAATGGCTGCGCCAAATCTTTCCCCCAAATTCTGCCCCAAAATAAAAAATGATTGTATTTCTTATTTACTGAGAAAAATTTTCATCATCTAGCCAAAGTTCCTTTTTGAATCTTTGTCTTTTCTCAAGTTCTTTTGCTTCCCTCCTATCTTAGAGACTCTTCTTATAAAGACCTTTCATATTCATCTTTGATCCCATCATCTCCTCTTTCTTTTTCCAGAACCTTGTTCCAATAATTATTACTTCTCTGTCATATATCTTCAATCTATACTTTTTCACTGGCTTGTATATATTTTCAGAGTGACTTCCAAGCCCTCATTTCTTAGCCTAATTTTTTTCCTGAGCTCTGAGTCTGTACCCCAACTTCCTGTTGTCATCTCATAATCACCTCAATTAGTTCAATAATAGTTCAAATTTAGGAAGAAATTTTACATAAGAATTTAAGGGGCAGCTAGGTGGAACAGTGGATAGAGCACCAGCCCAGAAGTCAGGAAGACCTGAGTTCAAATCTGGTCTCAGACACTTAACATTCCCTAGCTGTGTGACCCTGGGCAAGTCACTTAACCTCAATTGCCTAAGCAAAAAATTAAAAAAAAAAAAAAAAAGAAATAAAGAATTTAAGATAAATGACTTGGAGAACTACAAACAAAGATGTATATCTACGGGCAAGGCAAATCAGGATGAGGAAAAGCTTCCTGGAGGAAAGAACATTTGACTTGGACTTTAGGAATGGGTGAAAATTCAGCAGGATGTCGGCAGGCATTCAACTCTCACACTGATACTTTGCTTGAGCAAAAAAGATCTTTGAATACAAAGAGCAAGTTTGGGTATAAAGAACTGTTTAGTTTGGTCAGCATAGAGTGCATACAAATATATAATCTGTAATGAAAAGTAATAGGAAATGAAGCTAGCTACATGGGGCAGTGCTAGGTTGTAGAAAGCCTTGCATGCCAAGCAAAGTAATTTCTGACTTTTACTTAGTAGTACTTAGTAGAAAACTACTAAAAATTTGTTATCAGAGGAGTATTAGGATGTCATCTCTACTAGAAGATTCTTTTTTCTTAGAACTATGTATATAAGATAGGAGCAGATAGTGGAGTTATGAAAACATTTAAGAAGCTATTGTAATAGTCAAGGAATTTGATAATAAGGGCCTAGATCCACATAACAATGTTGAAAAAATTAAAAGGCTTATTTTACATGTGAGGAAACCAAGTCTTAGGAAGTTTGAAACTTAACCAAAATTACATGAACCTAAGACTCAAAACAGGTGATTCAATGCCAAGTTTAATGCTCTTTCCACTATTTCCTACCACATCCATGTGTACTTACAACAATGTACTTTGTATCCTACATACCTAATTGTGTCCATGAACTATCTGTCTTATCAGGAACCACCTACCTTATTTATCTTTATAAATCCCAGGACTTAGTTCTAGAATCCACACATAAAAGACTATTGGGGCATCATTCTTTAATTTAATGGAAATTATTAAAATAAGAAGGATTGAAGTAGAAACTTAGGATCTTATTCTATTCTAAAGTTCTATGTTCCTATGATCCTTAATACAGACATATATGTAAAAAAGACACAGCAGAAAACTCCCATTTACTCAAACAAAAAAGAATTTCAGGCATTCTCATTTATACATATACATATATAGTATGTATATATTTTACACAAATATTATCATGCAAACTCACATCTGCAATCATGAAAACATTCATGAACATATAGCCACATAAACTATACAACACAAAATCATATTCATTGATGTGCAAACACATACTCACATATTAACACTTCCAAGCCCCTCATATATGAATATTTATACACATATATAATTTTAAGAGTTTTATTCTTTATTGCTGTTCTCATATTACAGTCATTTCCTTAGTATACAACCTTATACCTAATTCTTAATGGATTCCTTTATAATAATAAAAAAAAAATTAAGCAAGGCCAAAAAACATGGAGATTGAAGTTAAGAGCACATAATGATATTACCAGCCTACTCCTAACCCTTAGGAAGTCCCCTGCCTTTGTATGAAAAAGTAAGAATATAGATACTCATTCACTCACCTCTCTCACCGTACCCCACAGTTGTAGTACTGTTTTGAAGTGGTTTAGGAAGAATCAAATCAAGACTCTGGTATTTCACATTCTGACAGCTTGCTTCATTTTGTATGTTTTGTTTTAGTAGACATGGATGAGGATTAAGGTTGATAGTAGAACAAGGTTCCAAAATTTAGGATTAAGGTTTGGGTTGGAATTGGGATTAGAATTAAGGTCACACTCTTTTAGAGTGGAGGTTGAATCTAGGGCCCAGGATCAAGCCCTGAGTCTGGATTGTGTTCAATGCTTAGATGGGAACCTTAGGAGTGAAGGATGCAGACACTGGATTGTGAGAGGAGCTTCCCTATCTTGCATGGGGAGACCAGGCAGAGTGGCCTCTCCTTATTGGGAACTATAATATTTATAGAATTTCTATTGTTCCTTGGAGTAGGATATGGGGATGGAGGAAGACTCCTTAGGGATTAAATCCTTTGAGCAGTCTATTTGGTGCCAGCATCAGTGTTGACCCTTTCATGGCCAAAGGCATGCAAAAACAATTTTAAATACACATTCTGAGATTTATACATCCAGTCCTAACCTTAAAATATATACAGGCATGTACATGGTTCTTTTATGTATTTGGTATCTAAGGCACATATTTAAATAACAACAATTAATATATGTTCCAACAAACATATAAACATGGACACACACATATATAAAAGACATTATCAATTATAGGCTTATACATAAAAGCAGATGAATATATTAGTGTTTTATATAAATATAATTTGACAAATTAATAATTTAAGTTAAGTAAATGATACATGAAGTTAAACTCTGAATTAGGACTGAAATGTAGGTCTTATTACTTGAAAGAAATAGCTATTAAATAACCAGTTATTGGGGAGATCCAAGATATATTTCCTTTTTCCTATTTCCTCATTCAAAGGTCAATCTTCCAAACCCACTTAATAAAATTCTTTCTAAGAATCTATTCAGGTTTAGGGTTTGTTCCTGACCAAAACAACAAGTTTTAAACATAGAATGGCAAGTGTGGGTTTTATATCTTCTGAAGCCCATGATCCCAATCACAGAATCATAGATTTAGAACCAGAAGGGGTCTTGACATTTTCTCCAACATCCTCATTTTTACTAAAAAGGAAACTAAAGCCCAAAGAGGGGAAGAGATTTCCACATAGAAGGTATAGTCCTTCCTAATTTTTAAACAACAAAGTATCTCATGTTATAATACATAATTCCACTCTTTTATGATGTATTGACTTTTTTCTTGCTCATACTATATTTGCTTGGATTTTGCCCTCTTGTATATTATCCCAATGATAGAAACATTTTAGTAAAAAAAAATTGTTAAAAATATTTTCCTCAACTGAGTAGATGCCCATCAATTGGAGAGTGGCTGAATAAATTATGGTATATGAATGTTATGGAATATTATTGCTCTGTAAGAAACAACCAGCAGGACGATTTCAGAGAGGCCTGGAGAGACTTGCATGAACTAATGCTGAGTGAGATGACCAGAACCAGGAGATCGTTGTACACGGCAACAACAGTACTATATGAGGATCAGTTCTAATGGACATGACTCTCTTCAACAATGAAATGCTTCAAACCAATTACAATTGTTCAGTGAAGAAGGCCATATACACCCAGAGAGAGGGATGTGAAATGTGGACCACAACATAACATTTTCACGTTCTCTATTGATGTTTGCTTACATTGTATTTCCTTTATCGGATTATTCTCTCTTATAGATATGATTTATCCTGAACAAAAAAATGATGTGTGGCAATAACTATACATATATTCGATTTAAGTATTGTAACATAATTATCATGTAGTGGATATCCTGCTATCTAGGGGAGGGGTGGGGAGTAGGGGGTAAAAGTTTGTAACAGAAAGCTTTGTAAGGGTTAATGTTTAGGAATTACCCATACATATGTTTTGCAAATAAAAAGTATTAATAAAATAAAAAAATATATTTTCCTCATTGCTATACTTAAATTGTGTATATGTACTAATACAAGGTGATACAGAGGAGGGATTGCTAGATCTGTCATTGTCCTCAAATGAACTGATGCCTTTCCCCTCTAATGCATTTTATTTTTTCTTCTAAGCCTCAATACAAGCTGTCACAGACCCATCTCCAAAACTTCACTGTGATATGGAAATGATGCTTTATTCTCAGAGTGGACCAATAATGCCAGTGGTTTCTATTGAGAAAATATTTTGAGTACAGGCCCACCAACGGACTAATGTAGCTAAACTCAGGTTCATCTCAAGAAGGTTTGCAACAAAGTGATGAAATACAAACTAAGATGTGAATGAACTGT
>JAJPUD010009947.1:42161-68281 GCA_023553655.1 Myrmecobius fasciatus | reverse complement strand
TAGTAGGACTCTTTCTTTCCCAATAATACCTGTTTGCATAGTATTGGTGTTAATTGCTCTTTAAATGTTTGGTAAAATTTATTTGTAAATGCCTCTGGCCCTGGATATTACTTTAGGTCATTGATTAATAGCTTGTTCTATGTCTTTTTCTAAAATGGGACTATTTATGTAATCTATTTTCTGTTCTGTTAGCAAACTATATTTTTGTTAGTATACATCCATTTCACTTAGTTGATTACATTTGTTGGCTTACAGTTGAGCAAAATAGCTCCTAATTATTGCTTTAATTTCCTCTTTTGTGGTGGAAAATTCACCCTTTTCATTTTTGATACTTACAATTTGATTTTTTTCTTTTCTTTTTTTAATAAAATTAACTAAATATCAGTTTTTCTATCCGGCCCTTTTATTTTCATAATTTCAAATTTAGAATTTAATTGGAAGTTTTCGATTTTTTTTTGGTCCAAACTTTTTTAGTTGGATGGTCAATTCTTTGATCTACTCCTCTATTTTATGGAAGTAAGCATCTGGAAGTATAAAATTTGTCTTAAGAACTGCTTTGGCTGCATCTTATAAATTTTGGTATGTTGTCTCATTATTGACATTTTCTTGGATGACATTATCAATTGTATCTATGACTTCTCTTACTATTGTTTAGGATTAAATTATTTAGTTTACAATTAATTTTGGAATTTTTTCTCAGCCCTTTTTATATGTAATATTATTATATTATTGTATTATATTTTGGAAAAAGTACAATTACTATTGCTGCCTTTTTGCATTTGATTTTGAGGTTTTTATGATCAGTTTTTGAGTAAATATGTTCCTTTCTGTCTCCATTCAATTTTCTCCAAAAGTGTATCATACCTATATTTTCCAAAATTCTATTTACCTCCATAACTTCTTTTTTGTTTATTTTATAATTTGATTTATCTAATTCTGAGAGAGCAAGCTTGAAATCCCCTACTAATATAATTTTGCTCTCTATTTCTTCTTGCAGGTCCCTTATTTTCTCCTCTAGGAATTTGGATGCTATACCACTTGGTCTCTCTCTCTCTCTCTCTCTCTCTCTCTCTCTCTCTCTCTCTCTCTCTCTAGATCTATTTTTATTTTTGCTTGATCTGAGTCACCACTCCTGCTTTTTTTTTTTCCTGCAGCTGAAGGATAATAGATTCTGCTCCACCCTTTTACAATTTTTTGCATATGTATCATTTTGTTTACATGTGTTTCTTGCAAACAACATATGTAGGATTTTGGCTTTTAATTCAGTCTGCTATATGCTTCTGTTTCATGGAAGAATTCATTCTATTCACAACATTACTATCTCTGTATTTCCTGTAATTTTATTTTCCGCAAGTTATACTTTTCTCTTTCCTTTTCCTCTTTCCCTCCTCAGTGTTTTGCTTCTGACCATCACCTTCCTCAAATAGCACTCCCCTCTTACAGCACTTTTCCCTTTTCTTATCCCTTTTCTCTTCTACTTCTCTTCTCCTTTCTATTAGCTTCCCCTTTTTCTTTCCCTTTTTAAACCTCCAACTTTCCTATAGGGTGAGACAAGTTTTCTATCAAACTACTATGTCTTATAGTCTCTCTGACCCAAATCCAATGAGATTAAGGTTCATATAATGTTTATTCCCTTCCCTTCTTTCCCTCAGTTTCAATGTGTCTTTTTTGCTTCTTCATGTGATGTAATTTAACCCATTTTACCTCCCTGTTTCTCTTCTACCAGATAGTTTTAATGACTAGGTAATTTGAGAACTAGTATTGATAGACCATCTGCCTTTCCCACTCTCCATCCCCATTAATGTCCTTGATGTTCATGATCTTTTGTTCTTCTAGATGAATTCTGTTTTATTTTTTTCACAATTCTATCCAATAATTTTTATACCAATTTTTTGTTTTTTTTATGGCTGTAATCTTCAACAAGAAAAATCATTTAGGCAGAATTGTAATTTTTATTATATTGGTGTGGCCTACCTATAAGCAAATGATATTCTTCCAATTGTTTTAGATTTGACTATATTTCTTTGAAGTGTTTTTGTAATTGTCCCTTGTCCCATATAGTCCCTGAGTTTGGAACTTCCTTGGCAGAAAGACTACAAAATATTTTATATTGTTTAGAGTAACTTTAAATACATTTTTCTTCCTTTTATCTCTTCTGTTGGACTTTGTGGGTAATACAAAGAAATATATCACATTTGTAATTCTTTTTATCTCTTCTGCTGAACTTTGTTGTTAATACAAAGAAAAAAATAAACCCACATAACTTATATGGGTTTATCTTATATCCTGCAATTTTGGTAAAATTGTTAATTATTTCAAGTGGTTCTTTAGTTGATTCTTTAGGGTCCTCCAAATCTGCTATCATATCATTGGAAAAATTTTATATTTTCTTTCCTTAATTCCTTTTATAATTCCTTTGACTTCTTTTTCTTCTCTTATTCTTTCTAGCACCTTTTTTTTTTTTTAAAAATAATGGTTATAAAGGCATCCTTATTTCTCCTTTGGTCTTATTAAAAGGCTTCTAGATTATCTGCATTACAGATATTGATTGGTAATAGTCTCACATAGATACTGCTTATTTTATGGAATGTTCCCTTTTTCCCTATGCTATCTGTTATTTTTGAATAGGAATGGGGGCAATATTTTGTCAAAAGGTTTTTCAGCCTTTTGAGATAATTATAAGCTTACTGTATCAGGTTACTGAGAAAATCATTAGATTGCTGTGGCTTTTTTATTGATATGGCCAATTATGTTGATAGTTTTCTAAATAATGAATTAGCCTTGTATTTTTGTATAAATTCCACCTGATCATAAAGTATAATCCTCATGAAATATTGGCTATAATTGCCATGTTAGTATTCTCTGCAAAATTTTAGCATCAATTTTCATTGGGGAAATTGATATAATTGATATATAATTTTCTTTCTCTCATTCAGCTCTTTCTTTTTTAGAGTTACCTTCACATTTGTGTGATAAAAGGAATTTGGCAGGACTTCTCTAACTACTTTTCCAAATAGTTTATATAGCATTGAAATTAGTTATTATTTAAAATTTTGGTAGAATTCACTTGTGAACTCATCTTTTTCTGATATAGGTTTATTAGGTATTATATTTCTTGATTTGTTGATCTGTGTAATTTATATTTCTATAAATATTTATCAATTTTACTCTAATTGTCAGGCTTATTTGCATATTACTGGGAAAAATATTTCTTAATGATTGCTACAATTTCTTCTACATTTGTGCTAATTCGACTCTTTTTATTTCCCCCCAAGTACCACTTTTACTACATCCCATAATTTTAGTATATCTCATTGTTATCTTTTATTTTAATGAAATTATTGATTGCTTCTTGCTTTATTCTTTGACCCACATATTCTTTAGAATATTTAGTTTCCAAATAATTTTTAATCTATTTTTCCACAGTTCTTTTTCAAGTGTAATTTTTATTGCATTATGATCCAAAAAGAATACATTTATTATTTCTTACTTTTCTACTTTTGATTTTGAGAGTTTTTTGCTCTACCACATAGTAAACTTTCCTGAAGCTGCCATGAACTTTTTACTTTTTAATTTTAATTGGGTCTATTTTTGTTTTTACTTTGAGATCAGAATTGCTACTGCTGATTTTTTTTTACTTCTGCTGAAACATAGTAGATTCTTCTTGAGCCCCTTACCCTTTCTCTCTGTGTGACATTTGTTTCAAGTGTTTCTTGTCATATTTTAGCATTTCAATTTTTGATCCACTGCTATCTGCTTCCCTTTTATGGAAATATTCACTTTCACAATTTTGATTCCTGTATATTTCCTGTCATACTTTTTTTCTTCTGTTTTCTCCTATTTATCCTTTCAACTTTTCCCTCCTCATCAGTGTTTTGCTTACTCTCAACTTTTCTTACTTTCTCTTCTGTCAGCCCTTCTCCTTCCCTCCCACCATCCTTTTGAGTAAAATAAGTATCTATATTAAATTGACTGTCTACATTATTCCACCTTTGAGCAAATATTGATGAGATTATGTTTAAATTAATCACCACCAGCTCTCCTACTGTAATAAATCTTTTCTGCCCCTTCATGATAAATAATTTAGCCCATCTGAATTCTCATTTCCTTTTGCAATCAATGTACTCCTCCTTTTATTCCCTTAATTATTTCACGGTATTTGCTCAAATTCACATCATACCCAAACCCTCAGTATATGTATATATATATATATATATTCCTTCTAACTGTATTATCAGTGATACATATTTTTAAAATTACTAGTATTATCTTCCTAGTTATGGATATAAACATTTTAGGTCTATTGAAAGCTTTATATGCTTCTTTTAAATCTTGATGTTGAAGATCAAATTTTTGGTTTAATTGTAGTCTTCTCCTTATGAAAGCTTGAAATTCTTCTATTTCACTAAAAGACCATTTTTCACTTTATGTATTATGTTTAACTTTGACAGGTAAATGATTTTTGATTGTAGTTACTGAGGTCTTTTGCCTTGTGGAATATTATGTTCAATGCTCTCTGATTATTTAGTATTGCAACTGCTAAGTCCTTTGTAATTTTAATTTTGGTTCCCTGATATGAGTTGTTTTTCTCTGGTCATTTGCAGCATTTTTTCCCTTGACCTAATAATTCTGAATTTTGATCAAATATTCCTTGGAGTTTTTATTTGGGGATCTCTTTTCTGAGGTGATCAATGGATTCTTTCAAAGTCTATTTTGAATTCTGGATCAAGGATATCAGGGCAATTTCCTTGATAATTTCTTGAAAGATGCTGTTGAGGTCCTCTTTTGATTTTGGTTTTCAAGTGGTACAATGATTTGGACATTTTCTCTCTTTGCAAATATATTCCAGGTCAATTTTCCCCCATGAAGTGTTTTACATTTTCTTCTCTTTTTTAAAAATAATTCTTTTGAATTAGTTTAATTGGTTCTCGATATCTCAGAGTAATTAGCTTCTATTTGAATGATTCTAAGTTTTAAGGAATTATTTTCCTCATTTAGTTTTTGCACTTTCTCTTCTATTTGGCCAATTATACTTTTTAAGAAGTAGTTTTAATGTTGTTCTTCTTTTGGGGGAAGAGGGTAGCATTTTATCTTTTTTTTCCATTTGGTCAATTCTATGTTTTAAGTAACTGTGATCTTTTACCAATATGTTGAATCTTCTTTCATAATTCTCTTGCATTGGGGCAGCTAGGTGGCGCAGTGGTTAGAGCACCAGCCCTGAAGTCAGGAGGACCTGAGTTCAAATCTGGTCTCAGACACTTCCTAGCTGTGTGACCCTGGGCAAGTCACTTAACCCCAATTGCCTTAGCCAAAAAAAAAAAAAAAAAGCATAATTCTCTTGCATCACTCTAATTTATTTTCCTAGTTTTTCTTCTCCCTCTCTTTTGTGATTTTTAAGATGCTTTTTGAGCTCTTCTATTAGTTTTTTCTGTACTTGAGACCACTTTCCATTTTTCTTTAGAGTTTTGCTGATAGGTTTTTTTGACATTATTGTGTTCAATTGAGCTTGAGTCAGATTTGTTTTTGTTGTTGTTTGTCCATCTATTTTAGTGTATTCCCTTTGTTTTAAATTTGACCTCAGATCATAGTGTAGAAGAAATACTTTCTCAGATTTCTTGTGATGGTCTGCAGGTACATACTATTTACCTGATGTAAGTCCTGGAATCTGATTGAGTATGGTACTTTACCTGATGCTGAGGTGGGGTCCTACTGCTGGTGTCTGGTATGAGCTTGTAGGGTGTTTCAGTGTTTACCACAGGCTAAATTAATACATATCGTTTGGATGTGGTTTGGATGCTTGGACGTTTAATGTTTGTTAAGGGCTATGCCAAATCATATTGTAGTACTCAGAACTAGAGTATAAGTATTCCCCTGGCTATGCTGAGGCACATGGTGGGTCATAATTTTAGCATCTGCCTGCTCCGCTACATGGTTCAGGATCTTCCACTGGTTGCTGAGATAGGGCTTATTCATGAATTGTTAGGATTCTTCTTGTCCTGGACTGTATTCCCCTTTTATCTGAGGAAATAAATATTTAAAGCTGATCTTCCAAATTTACTGGGTTCAAAGATTATTTTATGTCATTATTCTGTTTTTTGTTTGTTTTGTTTTGTTTTTGCTGTTCTGGGATTTATTTGTGGGCAGTATTTTATGGTTGTTTGGAGGAAATTTAATGTTTACTCTGTCATCTTGTTTCCCAGAAGTATAAACTAATTCCAATATAATTAGAAGTAAAAAAAAGTCGTAAAATTTTGAGGGAATATGTAGTATGATTGCATATTTTTGTCAGGGATGCCATCATCTTTTACATTTACCACACCCACATCATCATCATTCTTAACTATTTATTCTCACTCATCTTCCACATCAGTTGCCAAGCTGTTTCATTCTTCTTTCCAAGTATCTCTAGCATATGGTACCATCTCTTTACTCAGTCATCACTTAATTTCAGGCTTCTTTCTCTTTCACTTGAATTATGTCAATAACATCCTATTTGGTTTCTTTTCCTTATTCTTCTCTTTCCAATTCAACATTTATACAAAATGGCAGATATGTTGCTAAAGCACAGTGTTAATCAAGTGACTCCTGTATTGAAAATGTCCCATTTATTCCCAACTTCCTCAGTGATTAAATACAAAACTTCTCTATCATTCACCCTTTACCACCTAGCTCTATCCTACCTCTTGAGGCTTAATACACATTACTCTTCTGCCCAAAATTCTACCTCCTGGGCCAATTACTTGAACCATAAATTTTCATATGCTTCTTGATTCCTCAAATGCACTCTGTCCACCCCTCAATCTCATGGAATTCTGAGATCCAGTTAAAGCTTAAATAAGATGTCAGTTCATCCATGTAGACTTTTCTGACCAACACTTATTTATTTGTTAATGCGTCCACTCCTCTTTCCCCAGGAATTATTTCATGTTTATTTTATATGTACTTTTCTGTACATGCATTTCCCTGTAAGCTCCTTAAAGGCAGACAGTTGGTTTTATTTTTGTTCTTATTTCCTCAGTGCTTTTCACAAAACCTGGCTGAAATTGAGTACTTAAAAAAGATTACATAGTAAATGTTTACTGAATGACAATTTTGCAACATCTATTCTGGAGGAAAAAAAATTCAGATTTAAGGATCCACACTTATAAGAAGTAATGTGATAGAGTTTGGATTTGGAAGAATTATTCTTTTTTCATCTAAAAAAAGAAAAAATAATAAATTTTATTGTATACAATGCTCTATCTTAGTCACTGAGAAAAAATAGCAAAGTTTTGTTAAATTTTATGTACTTTCATGCAGTTTACCATTTAATACAAACAGATAACTAACATAAAATATTATATATGTATATTAGAGGATGCTGTAATTGAAGTAGTTTTTTTGTGTCAAGGATGTTGTGGAGAGGCTTATGTACTTTCATTAAATATTTGTAGGCAGGAAAGGGGTACAATACATTCCTTGTTACAGTTTTAATATCTATTTTTCTTACACGTTTAAGTCTTTCTACAATATGCTATTCAATAATATATATGTTAACTATAATATTAATTCATTGCCTATGGCACTTTTCAGTATACCGGAATTTTTTATTTGTTTTTGTTTTGTTTTTTGTTTTTTTCTTTTTTTTCTTCCTTATTTCTTTTAATCAGGTAATTTTTAATGTTTCCTTGTCTGAAATCATGATTTGAATTCAGGCATAGCATAATAGCTTTTTATCCAGTCCCATATAATATCTCTATGAATCTTTGTGTTTAAGCAAGGTTTTTTTTTGTTTTGTTTTGCTTTTAATTTTGGTAAACATTATTTCTATTAGATTTTATTTTCTAATTTATTATTCTATCTTCTTTAACTGTCAGGATCAATTCATTCCATTGATATTAATAGTTATGACTGATAATTGTATATTTAGTTATAGCCTATTATTTTGTTTTTTACTTTGTTCCCTTACCTCCTCTATACAAATAACAAAATGCTGAGATATTAAAAACTCAGCACCACTGATACATGCTTGATGTAATCTACCTTCACTTGTTTATCCTTTTTCTCCAATATGATGGTCCTTACATTTTCTTTATTTCTTTTAAAATTCTCTCTTCATCATTTATTCTCTGAGTTTAAAATTTGTATTGTTTATAATTAACTTTTCATCTTATTCTCCATTTCCTTGTTTTTTTCCTGTCTTCCTACCAAGTCAAATTTATTTCCACCATCAACTCTTGGTGCATTTTCATTTATACGTGTATATTCTATCTTCAACAAATATTTATTATCAATTATGTCATCACCATTGTCCTTAGTATTAAAGATATAAAATGAAAAAAAAAAAAGGAAATAGTCCCTGTCCTCTTAATGGCCCAAAGAGAAAATCTTAGGTGGGAGAAAGCAGTCATGTATGAATTCAATGACTTTTGGTAAGAAAAATAATCCAAAGTCAAAAAATTGTGTACAAAAAATTATTTTCTTTGGAACATATATTCAGAATTTCTCCTGAATAAAATCTGAAAGTCTTTCCCAACCAGTTAATTTGTAAAGTATTTATATAAATAAATCACAAAAAAAGTTGCCTTTCATGTTCTATTATCATGAAATTTTACATTAATCTTTCACTATCTAATTGATTTATATGTCACCTCCCCTTTGCATATGGCCACAGAAATCTGAGATGAGGCTAAGCACTTAGAGGTGATAACAGCAGCTTGTTTCCTATGCAATAGTTAATAGAATCATATAATAAAAATCAAAGTCATTTTCCCCACCATTTATGTGTTCACATAAAGTTCCTTCAGAGTACTTGGGGCTAGAATAGTGGTAAATGGCAAAAAGTATTTTATGACACCCCTTTTCACTGGTGGATGTTAAGAAGCCTAGGAGTAGGATTGTAAATTTCTCTTTTACATTGTAGTATATTTAGTAAATTCTTTTTTTTTCTCCATCCTTACCACTTTTATTCCAGCCCCTACAAACAGTTGTTTATATAAAATAAATGAATGATACATTATTTTACTTGATATATATAATTGAAGTAATTAAAATAATTGAGTTATTTATATTCATTCTTCTTTCTCCAAATGTTAAAAACTCCGTTATTTTCTTTTTAAATTACAAAAAAATGTTTATTGTGTATTTGTGTTTTTCACATTGATGTACATGTGTATGGAGATTTTCAGTTTCAACAATGACATATTCTTATACATACAAACGCGTACAAATTTTACTGCTGCCTTTAGACTCAATATTAACACGGTTCTGCTCATTGACATTAGAATAAATAATAGCAAGAAAAGGTTACCAAAAATAAGGAGAATACAAGAGAATATGTAATTGGCAAGAAGTTGAAAATACTTAACTCTAATGGAAACCACTTAGCAGTTTTTATATAACCATAAAACTTCTCTGCCTCACTTCTTTTACTTGAAACATAGCCAAAATTCATTATCATTTATCTATATATTTCAGAGTGAAATAAAAGTTTAAATGATTACAGATTTGATTTCTTTACTTGTATATATAGGGATGCTGTATTTTTATGCATATCTTTGACGAGTTTATATTCAAAGAGTTTATGGTCTGCTTCACAAAATCATGCAGTCATAAAATTTGAGAGTTGGGAAGAATATCAGAGAATATCTTGGCCATACCATATAGATGAACAAAAAATCTTCTATGCAATGTTCAACAGTCATCTAACCTTTATTTGAAGTTTTCAGTTGATAGGGAATCATTTATCTCTCAACCCAGTTATTCTATTTCTACACAATTCAAATTTTTTAGCAAGTTTTCCTTTTTTATCCTGTAGAAATGAAATCTGGATCTTTGCAGTTTTCATTCCATCCTTGTTCTATCCAATCAGTCCAATAAAACAAATTTCATAACTCTTTCACATGACAGTTCTTGAAATACTTGAATTTAGATGATCTATATCCCACCTAGGTCACCCTATTCTTCAGGTTAGCCATTTGAAATTCCCTTTAACTGCTAATAAGATCTAAAAGATGGAGAGAACTTCATAGTCCATCTGTTGTACTAAGTTGTTGGTCAAGACCCGTCTTCCCAATTAAAAAAAAAGTCTTCACTTCTCTAAGCTAAATATACTTGTTTTCTTCGACAGATAGTCATATGACATTTTCTTTCATATCATTTTAATTCTGAACTAAACAAATTTCAAAAAAAATAAGAATTACCATAATTACCATCTTTGCTTTAGAACAAAAGTGGAGGCTTATACATGAACTTCAAATATAGATTACATATTTGTACTTTATAATACACAGTAAATTCAATTTTCTAGCTTTCAAAATTCCCCTGCATATCTGACCCTTCTATTTTTCTATGCTTTTGTAAGGAAGAGGAAGTGGATTGCATTACTAGGGTTTTTTTTTTCCTTTCCTCTTCAAACACACACACTCCAGATATGCACAGATATAGTAAATAAATTAATAATTATACATAGGTGGATGCATTTATCTATCTTAGTAAACAAAACAAATTCTCCCCCATGTCCCATCCTCAATGGTCATATCAAACAATATATGTTTCAGTATTCATTTTTGGAGTGCACCCATTTCTTTCTTAGGAGCTATATAAGCATATGTCATCAAAAATGTTTTAAAGTCATGTTCGATAATTTTATTAATTGTTTCAATTAGACAATTAATAAAAGCATGCTAACTGATTTTTAAAATTTCTTTCATTACAATGTTTTTATAGTAAGTTGTCTTCACAATTCTGTTCATTTCAATCTGCATCTATTTATACATGTTTTCTCAGGTTTCTCTGAATCTGTCTTTTTCATCACTGTCAATGTTTACATATTTTTATGTGAGGTAACATGGTCAAATCTGTAAAACAAGTATATGTCAAAGGAAGTCCTGATCATTGACAATTTTCATAGAATAACACAACCAAGATTAAAGATAATATTTCAGGCTTTGCCTGACCAAAGCTGATTTGAATTTTTTCATTGACTTTATATAATTAATGTTATTCGTGATGCTGACTCAAATCATAATAAGAGTTTTCAAAGTGTAGTGAAAAGACAACTATCAAATATAAAAGTACTTGAATTCAAGGCTTATCCCTGGCATATAACTGTTTGTTGTTGTTGTTGTTGTTTTTACTGTAACAAAGTTAGACCATATTAAAAAAAATCTCATCCTAGGTAGAAGGACAGGTTTAGAAGATGGAATTTCCTTGTCTTGATAAAAGTATTCTATAGCAGTGAAATCATAAATGTCAATTAAAAAAAAACTAGCTAACAATCTCAAAATCTCATGTACTTTCCATATTAATATTTTCAACATCTCACCTATCCTAAATTGTCTTCAGTTCATTTTTTTCAACCTCTATTAAGGACTTAAGATTGTCTTGTGACAATCTTAAAACTGTAAATTCTGTTGTGTTTAGATTCATATCTTTCAAATCCATTCAGAGCTTTTGAACCTCAGAAACTTGGAAATGCTTTAGGGTTTACAAAAAGTGCTGTTATATAGAAGTGTGTAAAATTAAGTTGTGGGATTTTAAAAAGTATAGGAGATTGAAACATATTCTAAGAAAATTATCCTAAAATATTTTCAATATTAATAAGAGCCAGAATGTATCATAAGAAAAAGCACCCCGGATTTAGAGTCAGAGTCTCTGGATTTATATTTTGTCCTTACAGTGACCAATGTAATTTTTATGGCCAATGTAATCTTTATTAATATCAAGCTTCTAACTCTCATACTGTTGTGTGAAGCTTAAGGGAGCTTCAAAGAACTAACTTTAATTCAATTAAAAAAAAAACTAATTAATCAACTTATTCAATGCCATACCAATTAAACTCACAAGGAATTCTTTTACAGAGCTAGAGAAAATAATAAAAAAGTTCATTTGGAAGAATAAAAGTTCAAGAATATCAAGAGAATTAATGAAAAAATTGCTAATGAAAGTGGCCTAGCTGTACCAGACCTAAAATTATATTATGAAGCAGCAATCATCAAAACCAATTGGTCCTATCTAAGAAACAGAGTATTCCATCAGTGGAATAGGTTAGGTTTCCAAGACAGAATAGTCAATGAATATACAATTATATTATTTGTAAACCCAAATATCCCAACTTCTGAGATAAGTACTCACTATTTGACAAAAAATTCTGGGAAAATTGGAAACCTGTATGGCAGAAACGAGGCATTAATAACATCTAACACTTTGTACCATGATAAAATTGAAATAGGTTCAGGATTTAGACAAAAGAGTGATACTATAAGCAAATTAGAAGAACAAAAGATAGTTTATCTCTCAGATCTGTGGAGAAAGAAGAAATTTGTGGCCAAAGAAGAACGAAAGTACATTATAGAATGCAAAATGGATTATTTTGATTATTTTAATTTAAAGAGTTTTTGGACAAATAAAACCAATGCAAACAAGATTAGAAGGGAAGCAATGAACTGGAAAAAATTATAATCAAGGTTCTGATAAACTTCTCATTATAGCATTGATTCAAATTTATAAAATCGTAAGTCATTCTCCAATTGGTATATGGTCATATGAAAAGACAATTTTCAGATGAAAAAATTAAAACAATTTATAGTCATATGAAAAAATAGTCTAAATCACTATTAATCAGAGAAATGAAATTTAAGACAACTCTGAGGATCACTACATATGTCTCAAATTGGCTTAGATATCAGGAAAAGATAATGATGAATGTTGAGAGAGAATATTGGAAAACTGGGACACATAGTTTGTTGCTGGAACTGTGAAGTGATACAAACATTTTGAAGAGCAATTTGGAACTATGCCCAAAGGGTTATCAAACTCTGCATATCTTTTGACCCAGAAGTGTCTCTACTGGGCCTGTATTCCAAAGAGATCATAAAAAAGGGGAAGGGATCACCATATGCCTTTTTTGGAGCTACTGTTTTTGTAGTAGCAAGAAACTAGAACCTGAATGGATGCCCATCATAGAGAAAATGGCTGAACATCAGCAGGATAATTTCAGACAGGCCCGAGAGAGACTTACATGAACTGATGCTAATTGAAGCGAGTAGAACCAGGAAAACATTGCACACAACACTAGCAAGACTATATGATGATGAATTCTGATGGACTTGGCTCTTTTCAATAGTGAGGTGATTCAGGCTATTCAGATGGGTCTTGTTATAAAAAGAACTATCTGAAACCAGAAAGAGGGCTGTGGGGATTGAGTATGCATCACAAAATAATATATTCACTTTGTTGTTGTTGTTTGCTTGCATTTTGTTTCCTTTCTCATTATTTTCCTTTTTTATTGGATTTTTGTGTGCAGTATGATAATTGTGGACGTAGATATAGAAGAATTGCATATGTTTATCATATATTGTATTGATTGCCATCTAGTGAAGGAAGTTGGGGCAAGGGACAGAAAAATTTTAAAAGACAAGGTTTTGAAAGCGTAAATGTTAAAAATTATTTATTCATAAGTTTTGAACATAAAAAAATTTTAATAAAAAATAAAGGGCAAAATAAAAGTGTTTTTTTCCTAAATACACTGGAGATATTATAATCCCAAGGTTCTGCATCAGGGCTCATAAGTAGCTGTCAGAGGAATCAGGGTGAAACAAAGAACCATCATTTAATTTGGTGGGCAGCCACCAAAACAAAAGGTTATAAGTCTTTGCCCTCAAGAACCAACACTGGTGAGTGATATTCCATTTGAATCAAAAAAAAAAAAATCCCACTAAAAAGACATCTGACCCAGCCTCTATAAAGAAAGTGTTTTAGAGAGTTTTCAAGCAGCATTTTATAGCATTTCAAATACCAACCAGATTGTAGATAGTCTTTGAGTTTGAGTGGCATAATTTATGAAATTATGTTGCAGTAATTGGAAATTTTTGCCACAAAATGTGTTAGAGTTGGTGATTAGAATGGAGAGAGTAGTGGATTAAGGAAAGAAGATGATGAAAAGCAGCTCTTGATCTAGTTACTGGAAGCTATCTGTCTCAGGCTAAAGCTATGGAACACAATCTACACAATCTATTTATAGAACTTCCCAGTGTGTGTGTGTACAGGTGTAATAGTGTGTTTGTGTGTGAGTATGGATAAATCAGAGAGGGAGAATCAATGGACTTCATTACCAATTCTTACCAGAACTAATAATTAGCCAATATTTGATATTCCTGGAGGGGTAGCCAAGATGGTGAAGGGAAGCTAGGAAACTGCTCCAGCTCTTCCAGTTTTCTTCAAAAACACATGAAACCAAGCCTCTGAATAGAGTTTGTGTGAATCAAGCCATTCCTTAGCTCAAGATAGATTTGAAAAACTTGAAGATAGATCAATCTCATTGGGGTGAAAGGGATATTCAGCCCAGATCAGGCAGACTCTGGTAAAGCTGATAAGGGAGTCTTAATCTCAGAAAAGCAGCAAGTGAGATCCTAAGTCTTGGTTCAGTAAAGGAGCAGATCTGTGGGGCAGCCTCCAGTCAAAGCTCTGAAAGCAAACTCTGGGAAATCAGGTTGTTTCCTGAAAGGAGCAGGCAAAGCTACCCCTGCAAACACAAAGGGGTCCTATGCTCAAAGCCAAGCCTTGGAGCTGCACAGGAAGCATGGGAAAATGCCACCTTTACCCCAGGAAAAGGGTCTGATCATAAAAGTTAAAAAAAAGGAAGTTACTATCAAAAGAAAAGGAAAGAAAATGAGCAGGATACACAAAAGAACCTTGAGCATAGAAAGCTATTATATTGACAAAGAGGAGGAAAACACCAAGTTGGACAAGGACAAAATGTCCACAGCAGTATTCTCAGAGTTCTATGACTTGGTCTCAGGACCAAGAAAATAAATGAGAACTATGCACGAGAGATTCAATGACTTGGAAAAGGAGGCAATTCTTTAAAAAGTAAAATTAACCCATACAAATAGTAATAATAATAATAATCCATTGAAAAAAATGTACCTTAAAAAGTAGAATGAATCAAATGGAAAAAGACATACAAAAGCTAAGTGAAGAAAATCATAAAAAGCATAAAAGGGCAAATGGAAGCTAAGGACACTGTGAGACAGCAATAATCAGACAAACAAAATGAAAAGAATGGAAAACGGAAAGAAAATGTGAACTACTTCATTAGATAAGCAGCTGATCTGAAAATAGTTCCTGGAGAGCCAATTTAAAGATTATTCGTCTACTTGAAGACCGTGACCAAAAAAAAAAAAAGCCTGGATAGCTTTCTTCAAATGATCATCAAGAAAAATTTCTCAATATTATAGAAAGGGAAATATCCATTGAAAAAAACCATCCATCACCATCTGAAAGAGATAACACAAGGAAAATCCCAAGTAACATTGTTGCAAAACTTCATAACTACAATCTCAAGGAAAAAAAAAACACTACAAGGCACTAGACAAAAACAATTCAAAGATCAAGGAATCAGGATCTGGCAGCTTCTACAATAAAGGACCAGAGGATCTGGAATACCATATTCCTGAAGAGAAAGGACATAGTGCTATAATCAAAAATTAATTATCCAGAGAGGTTGAGCATCATTTTTTAGGGGAGGTCAATGCATCTTCAATGAAGTAAAAGATTTTCAACCATTTCTATTGGAAAAAAAAACAGAATTAAATAGAAAATTTAATTTAAAACATAGGGTTCAAGAGAATCGTAGAAAGGTAAAGAGGTGAAAATTATATTATTAAAAAGTTAAAGTCTTTGCATTCCTAGAAGGGAAAATGATATCTGCAACTCTTGAAAACTGTATTTGTCACAGAGGCAGACAGAGAGGGGTATCACATGGAAGAACAGTGAGGTTCGGCGCAGGGGATAGAGCACCAGCCTTGAAGTCAGGAAGACCTGAGTTCAAATCTGCTCTCAGACACTTAACATTCCCTAGCTGTGTGACCCTGGGCAAGTCACTTAACCTCAATTGCCTCAGCAAAAAAAAAAAGGAAAAAAAAAAGAACAGTGAGGTTCAAAATGGACTTTGATGTGATGATATTAAAGAAAAGACATTAAGAGGGGGAAAAAGATCTGTACTGGAAGAAAAGATGAGGAGAAGTATAATTTGACAAATTAGATAATATGAAGAGGCATAAAAGATCTATTACAATCCAGGAAAAGAAGAGAGAGGGATAACCATGATCTGAAGTTTTAGCTCTTCATTTTTGGCTCTGAGAGGGGATAACTTAATCTTTCAGTTAGCTATGGAAATTTTTATAACCTTATAAAGAAGTAGGAAGAGAAACAGGAAAGAAAAGGAAGGGGCTAGATACAAACCAGGGGAGAAATACTAAGAAAAAAAAAAAGGTAAGAAGGGGGAGAGGTAGTAGGAGATAAAGTAGTGGGTGTAGTGGGTTAAACACTACTAAGGACAGGATGAAAAGAGAGAATAAAAGTCAACAAAGATAAGAAAATAGGATAGATGGAAATGCAAACCTGATAATCATACTTATGAATGTGAATAGGATGAACTTTCCCAGTAAGATCAGGAGTGAAACATGGATGCCCATTATCATCATTATTATACAACATTGTACTAGAAATACTGACTTTAGCAACAAGAAGTGAAAAAAGAAATTAAAGAATTAGAATAGGCAATGAGAAAACAAAACTGTCACTCTCTGCATCCTATCTTATCCTATTCTAGAAAATCATGTAAAAATGAACACGTCATGTTCACTTTTTTTCTTTTTTATATCTTCCATGGTTTTCTCCTTTATTAACATTATTTTTTTACATTGTATACTCTTTCTAGGAGATCTATGTTCTTCACTTAAGAAACTTTATTCTTACCATAAAATTCAATAATAGTGATAATAAGGACCAATAATAGATGTCACATTGTGCCTTGTGGTATATTAAATTCTTTGTGTCCATCACTTTCTTTATGAGAATAAAAAGCATTTGCTTCTAAATTGCTTAGACCCACAAAATATGTTGGCTCTATGAAAACTAAAGATAAATAGATAAGGTTAACAATACAGTTAATAATATTTGTAGATAACATGTTTTATTAGTTATTGCAGTTTATTTGGATTCATCACACAGATACACTTGTTTTCTCCATATTTGAAGTTAAATATTTCAAAAAGAATTGAAAGGAAAACAAATGACCATCCAGTCTAAACTTCCTTTTTTCCATTCCTAAACAATTTCCCATCCATTGTTCCATCCATTCCTAACTGTATAGTAACCCTTCCTGCTCTCTAGCACAGACACCCTGTAATTCTGTTAGTTTCCCACATTATTTAATTTCCTTCTGGGTTTACATTTAAATCTATAAAAAGAGAGGTTTTCTAAAATACATTATTTGCTTTAAAACTAATAAGAAAAGTTTTTATTGTTGTTTTCAGTGCCATGTTAGGGTTTTAATCCATAATAACAACACTTTGTTCTTTACTTCATCTTTATAATAGAGATAAAAGCATGAGAGACACCTAATAATTTCATTTCATTTCTTTTTTCCTGCATTTCCATCAAAGCCACCAGAAATTTATTTGCCAAAACATCTTATTCAAACTTTGTGTTTTCAATTATTGGTTTCCTGGTGTCCTTTAAAATTCATTTTTCCCAATACATTTTGAATGAGAATAAAAACAAAAGATATTCAAAATATATCAAGCAAAAGCTGATCATTTCTTGGTATTAAGAGCTCAAAAGTGATCTCTAATGCAGCAGTCACATTCTCTACAGGGATCTGTATTCTTGTAAAGCCATTTATATAAGGTCTTGATCAGAAGTTGGCATTTCCAAAGGTCATGGAGCTGCTCAGCACCAGTCAATTAATGAACAAAGTGTCCCACTGACAGTTGAAATGTGAAATGAGCCAAAGTACCCAGAGACACAGAACCCTTTGGACAGAAACAGTTTAAAAACACTTCTAAAGAGTCCTATCAAACTTTCTAAGTCAGCTTATTCTCACCTAACTAGAATGCATTCAATTTGTTTTTTCTTTCTCCCTCTAGAAGATAAAATGTTTAACAGTAATGGGTCCTAATTTCATTCTATAATATTTTTTAGGAAATTTAAGATCTTTCTCTTTTGTGCTTCCATTTAAAATTATTACTAGTTTCAAATGTAAACATTAAAGTTGAAAAAAAAAACTAATGAATTAAATCATGGGAAAGTGTAAGAACTTACAAAAATATAATATTTAAAAACAGAACAAAACAAGAAAATAGTTATTCATCCTATTTTACTGTTTCTGTCTGTGTAAAATTAGTGCCTGCTACAGTAGCTGAAATATGGTAAGAATTAGATAAATGGCTTGATGACTGAATGATGGATAAATGGAAGGATGGAAGGATTTTCCAAGATCATCTGAATTCCTTTTCTTTTGAAAGTTATTTTAAACATCTTTTACATCTTACATTTTTGATGGGCTTCACATACGAAGAATGCCAGGACAAGTTGCTACCTTGCTATTATTATTTTATATTTAATGGCCTGTGTAAAATTATACAAATGAATTAAATAATTTCTTGCTGAAAAAAGTATTAGAATGTATGTCATCTTTTATAAACTAAAAATATGCTTCTGAAAGCATTATGAATGCAATTCCAGAAGCTAATAGGAAACTAGGAATGACATGTACTTCATGTAGTTCCTATATGATTTTGACATCTTTAGCAAGCTGTCTAAATTATCAGAATTTGAATGACATCTCATAAAGAAAAAATGTTCTTAAATTTTAACAGATTAATTTTATAACCAAAGTAAGTAGGGGTTTTAATCTATTCAGTAATGATGGTCCAGTTTTTACAAGATTAGCTATTTAAGCTCAATAGGGTTTTACTTGTCAGTCCAGGAAAGAACACTAACTTATTTTATATAATTCAAACAATGAAGTCATTTCTTGCCAGTTCATTGGAGAAATTTCATATTGCTTTGTCATTGCTATTATTTTTAACACCTAGCATGACATCATGTAACACAGTTTCTAATATTTCCTTGAATAATCTACATTGGCCATGCTGTTTAGGAACCTTAAAGATTGTTATTTTTTGTGGTAGTGACTAAAGGATGAGTACCAAATAATTTGTTTTCCATATGGAATACATCTCCAGTACAGTCTAACCATCCTTCCCCATGCAATTTCCCAAAGAGGTAAAGGGGTTTCCAGCAGACCAGAGTAAACGAATTAAGCTCCTTCCTTCTTGACCCAGTTCACTAAGAGGAATCATAACCTTTATATTCTTGTCGCACACATGATGTCCAAATTTACTTGGTGGGGATATGATGTGGAAGCAGAAGCTATAGTCCTGTGCCCTTTGCTACCAAGGCCCTGGCCAATACCAAGTACTCAAGGTTGCCATGAGTCCTGGCTTCTCCAGTGCAGCTGCCTCCTCCTCAGCTCCAATCTGCTAGAACTACAGAAGCTTCTATTGCTTTTCCTCCTGCTGATCACATTGCGGCTCTGTACCCTTTCCAGTAGTATTGTTTTGGGAGCTGGAGATGATACACTGAAGCTGCATGGTTTTGCAGGAATATGCCAACCAAAGTGTACAGTTTCAGCACTGTGAACAGTAAGTGGACAGTCCTGTACACTGTAGCCTTCTTTGGGCAGGAGCTGCTCACAGCCAAGGGCAATAGCAATTACTGCATCAACAGCAGCAATGGCAGTGGCAGTGAGTGCTAGGCAATAGGACTGTCCAACCTCACATTCCTACTGCTCAACCAACACAATAACCAAGTATTATGAGTGCTGAAACATTTTCTTCTGGTCAAATTCATTGAATAAAAAATTCTATCAGATTCAAAGCACAGATGAGTGCTGAGGAACCAATGTAATTAGAAGGAAGGTGTTGGTTTTTATTTTGTTTTGTTTTGTATTGCTTTTAAATTAGTGTGAGGCATGAATGATTATTATAAAATATTTACTCACAAACAAAAGCAGTCCTGTAGTGTGAAATTCCATATGATATCTAGTGATATTGGACGGATGACAAAAATGTTTGTGGGATCCAATCTAGATATTTGCCTTTAATATGCACGAGGCTCACCATTCTATATCATATGCATGATTAGAATATTTACCATTTTTGATCCTGTGTTTTCAGAATGAAATTACAATATAGAAGAGATTCACAAGATATGAAATCCACTTTGTTGCATTTAAAGAGAGATCAGAAATCACTGAATGTTTAAACAAATGTTATCTGTTACATATTTAAAGGGAAAATATACTACATAAATTTATTGTTATTTTTCAATCATGTATGACTATATATTAATTTAATAAAATTAAATAATTTTTTTCTTTTAAGATTTTTTTAAAGAATGAATTATTACATTTTCATTTTATTATGTTCCTTAGCCTTTAGAAAACCCAAATTTGGGGGGGATATCAAAGTATATCTTTTTTTTTCCTGATGAGATGAATACACATTTCATGCCCTCTTCTAACGGGGTTTGAATGTGAAAACATGGAGATTCAAACTTTAAAAAATATGTAATTTTAATTAAATAGATTTTATGTCTCTTCTTTCTCTTCTTTGACAGTAAATATTGATTGCAATCAATCTTTAGTGTCAGTCCTGTTCCTGCATGTTATTACTTGTTGTGGAAAGTGATAATTGTTCATTAGAAATTCCTAATGCAACAGGGAAAGCATTAAAGTGAACTAAACTTACAAATTCACCCTTGGTATTTATAGCTTTCCTGGCCAATCTAAAATAGTTTGAGTCCTAAAATACATATAATGACCAGCTATATTAGTTATGTCTGGCAGAGAGCATATGGAGCACAATTTGGATAAACAGCACTTCTTCACCTTTCCTCTTTCCCTCTTATTTTTATGCCTTCTCTTTATTATTTTTAATATATTCTATATATAGCTTGCTCATAATTATTTTTTGCAAAGACTGTCATTTCCTCC
The DNA here is from genome assembly GCA_023553655.1 of Myrmecobius fasciatus. Lineage (NCBI taxonomy): Eukaryota > Metazoa > Chordata > Mammalia > Dasyuromorphia > Myrmecobiidae > Myrmecobius > Myrmecobius fasciatus. The sequence continues at coordinate 47,457 of JAJPUD010009947.1, read as the reverse complement.
ATTAGACTTTTGAGACTAGGTGCTGTCTTTTAACTCTCCTTATCTCTTCAGCACTTTACATGATACCTGGCATATAATAGGCCTTTTAAAATGTTTATTAAATGACTGTCTATTCTCCATCATAACAAACCATACTATACATATATATGTATATATTATATATGCATGCATATATATATATACATATATGTGTGTATTTAAGAAGAATTATGATTTCCTAATTTGGCTAAAATATAGCAGATTTTCCATTGCATTTCACTTATGGAATATATATTCACAAAGCCCAATAGTAGTTAGCTAACAGTCACAGATATTATTCAGCCTGATATCTATCGTCTTTCCATTTTATAGATTTTTTGATGGAAGTATTCCTTTTTTTATCTGTGAGATTAGCTCTATTTTTTTCTCAATAGCATTTTTATTTTTCCAAATATATGTAAAGATAGTTTTCAACATTCATTTTCTTAAAACTTCATATTCCAAATATTTCTTCCTCTCTCCCTCATCTCACATCTCCTAGAGACAGTAAACAATCGGATATAGGTTAAATATGGGTATCCCTATAAACATATTTCCATATTTGTTACATTATGCAAGAAAAATCAGTCCAACATAGGAGGGGAAAAAAAGCCTGAGAAAAAAGAAACAAACAAAAAAGGTGAAAATGCTATGTTTTAATTCACATTTAGTCTCCAGAGTTCTCTCTCTCTGGATGTGATTGGCATTTTCCATCCCAAGTTTATTGGAACTCCTTGAGTCATCACAATGTTGAAAAGAGTCAAGTTCATCACAATTGATCATCACATAATATTGTTATTATGTACAACATTTTCCTTGTTCTATTCACTTCACTCAACATTAGCTCGTATAGGTCTTTCAAGGTTTTTCTAAAATCAACTTGATCATCATTTCTTTTTTTTTGCTTTTTTAAAATTTATTAATATTTATTTACAAACATATGTATAGGTAATCCCTAAACATTAATGCTTACAAAGCTTTCTATTACAAATTTTCCTCCCTACTCCCCACCCCTCCCCTACATGGCAGGATATCCACTACATGATAATTATGTTAGAATACTTAAGAAATCGAATATATGTATAGTTATTGCCACACATCATTTTTTTTTGTGCAGGAGAAATCGTATCTACAAGAAAGAATAATCCGATATAGGAAATACAATGCAAGCAAACCTCAATAGAGAACATGAAAATGTTATGTTGTGGTCCACATTTCACATCCCTCTCTCTGGGTGTATATGGCTTTCTTCACTGAACAATTGGAATTGGTTTGAAGCATTTCATTGTTGAAGAGAGTCATGTCCCTTAGAACTGATCCTCATATAGTATTGTTGTTGCCATGTATAATGATCTGGTTCTGCTCATTTCACTCAGCATCGGTTCATGCAAGTCTCTCCAGGCCTCTCTGAAATCGTCCTGCTGGTCATTTCTTTCAGAGCAATAATATTCCATAACATTCATGTACCATAATTTAATCAGCCACTCTCCAGTTGATATGCATCCATTCAGTTTCCAGTTTCTAGCCACTACAAAAAGAGCTGCCACAAACATTCTTGCACATGTGGGGCCCTTTCCCTCTTCTAAGATCTCTTTGGGATATAAGCCAGGTAGAAACACTGCTGGGTCAAAGGGTATGCATAGTTTGATAACTTTTTAAGCATAGCTCCAAATTGCTCTCCAGAATGGTTGGATCTGTTCACAGTTTCACCAACAATGCATCAGTGTCCCACTCTTCCCACATCCCCTCCAACATTCATCATTATCTTTTCCTGTCATTTTAGCCAATATGACAGGTGTGTAGTGGTACCTCAGGGTTGTCTTGATTTGCATTTCTCTGATCAATAGTGATTTGGAGCAACTTTTCATATGACTAGATATGGTTTTAATTTCATCATATGAAAACTGTCTGTTCATATCCCTTGACCACTTATCCATTGAAGAGTGGCTTGAATTCTTATATATATGAGACAATTCTCTATATATTTTAGAAATGAGGCCTTTATCAGAACCATTAAATGTAAAGATAATTTCCCAATTTGATGCTTCCCTCCTAATCTTGTCTGTATTAGTTTTGTTTGTACAGAAACTTTTTAACTTAATATAATCAAAATTATCTATCTGGTGTTCAATTAAGAGTTCTAGATCTTCTTTGGATATAAATTTATTCCATCTCCACAGGTCTGAGAGGTAAACTATCCTATGTTCCTCTAATTTGGTTGTAATATCACTCTTTATATCTAGATCATGAACCTATTTAGATCTTATCTTGGTGTGCAGTGTTAGGTGTGGGTCCAGCATTAATTTCTTCCACACTAGTTTCCAATTTTCCTAGCAGTTTTTGCCAAATAGTGAGTACTTATCCCAAAAGCTGGGGTTTTGGGGTTTATCAAACACTAAATTGCTGAGGTTATTACCTAGCTTGTCCTCATATCCTATCCTATGCCACTGTTGATCATCATTTCTTATAGAATTTTTTTTTGTATTCCATTATCTTTATAAACAGTTCATTCATTACCCAACTGGTGGGTATTCACTCAATTAATGGAAGAATTCCTTGAATTTTTCCTAGATAGTATGTAGGTTCATCGGGAAGAATTCAGAATGTGACTCTATCAAGCTATGTGAACAATATGTTATATGTATAGATATCAGTCAATAGGCATTAATTAAATGCCCACTAAGTCCCAGGGCCTCTGCAAAAAGTTTGAGATAGGAAAAAAGACAAAAACAGTGCTCTAGCTTTGAGGAGCTCAGAATATGATAGAAAAATGTATGTTGACATGAATATATCTATACATATAGAGATGTATTATATCATATTAATTAACAATGAAGTATAATTTAGCGCAAAGAGACAGGAAATCAGAAGCTACTTTGGCTTCTGGATAGCTAAGTGAAATTGTAGTTTAATGCACTAATCTGAGATTATGTTCACATATGTTCAGTCATACAGTAAAACTCATTATATAAAAATTTATTCTGTCACTCCAGAATTCAGGTATATTCACTGACTTTCTTCCATGCTTAAAATGCTTTCCTTCTTCATCTTTGCCTCCCACTGTCCCTGGCTTCCTTTAAATTCAAACTTAAATACAATTTCTACCAAAACAACAAACACCTTTCTACATAATTCTAGCTCCTTCCTTCTCTTGATTATCTCCAATTTAACCTCTATATAGTTTTTGTTAACAGTTTTTTTCATGTGGTCTCTGTATTTACACTTTGAACTCTTTGAGAAAAGGAGATTTTTTTATCTTCTATATCTAATAGTATATCAAATATCTTTTCACAATACCTAAATAAAGATGGCAGATACAATCTTATCTGTGTGTATGTATTTGTGTGTATATCATTCAAAAATGATAGTGACATTTTCATTTTTTAATTCTGCATCAAAAGAAATAAAATTTCCAAGAAATTTTCATGTTACAAAGTGTTAAATAATATAAATAGTAAGATAAAATAAAATTATCTCAAATAGTGCAATTCTCCAGACACTAAAGGTGGACAGTGAACTGACTCCAAAATCATCAAGGAGGAACAAGTCAAGTTGCATTTTCTTTAGTATATTTTACTTTGCCTTTAATCACCCCTAGTTTCTCCCTGAAATAAAGCCTTATTTCTTTAGTACAAAATTCTTTCAGTGATGTTATAGAGCTGAAGTAATAGAAACTGCAAAGTATTCAAGGGAGCAACATTGTAGGAAAACCCTGAAAAAGCTATAGAAAGAAAAATGTTGTGTATTAGTCATCTGTATTATATAATGAATGAGGGCATATGGGGTGTTGAGAGCACCTTGCACCTATGTTATGAATACTTGCCGAGTCCTTTTCAGGGCTATTCATTCACTTTTGATGTTCACCTGTCCCCTAACTCTTATCTGTAACTATAAAAAACCTGCATTGTACATAGCAGTAAAATTCCTGTAGCATGGTCTCTGTAAACAGGCTAAACCAGGTGGAAGGTAACCAATGGGCCTCAAACCTAGCTATGAATTAGAAGATTTTCTATACCAAATATGTGAAGAGACCAACCTTCCTTAGGACTACCAGAACAAAATACTGATTATCTGCTTAAAAATCCTAGATATGGCGCCACACCTTTTTTTTTTCCTTACCAATTGCCCAAACCATCAACCCTGTTTCTAGCCAAGTCCTTCCAGGAATCATCCTGGTAAGCAACTTCAGTAGAGAAATGTTCTTGCACTTCTGTGAGAAACATTGTCACAATTTCCTGAAAATGAAAAGAGAAAGTTCTTGTCAACAAAGTTTCTAACATGGTCAAGTAATTCAGCATCAGAAACTATTATGATTTTACCACTGAAAATATCACAAATGATAACACTTTTATCATTTATTCTGTTTTTAAACCTAAAGGATATGGAAACTTTGCATCATACTTGTAGTAATAACCTTCTCTTTGTGTTGGCTTCTCAGTTGGATTGTAAGCACCTTGAAAGCAGAAGCTGCCTTCCTTTTGTAATAGTAACCCTGATTTCTAGCACAGTATATTGCTTAAGAAAGATTAAGAAATATTTTTCATCCATTCATTCACAAAATGGGTTAACATTTTCATTACTGGAAAAAAGTATAAATATTAATAAAATCAAAGATACTCTGAAGCACTGAATAATTGTGTTATAACATTTTCTGAGTATTCTAAAGAACAAGATTTTATTTCAAATAAAAAAAAACTTATTGAAATGACCCATTAATTGTAGCTCAGTATATTTTATATGCCAATACAAAGCAATATATAGCAAGTAAAAAAAAAGCTTACAATGGTTGAACTTGTTTAGCAGCAAATATGAGGCCTAAAATTTAGGACTCTTTCTAAATCATTGCTTTGCATGCAGAAAGTGACTAAATAAAGGTAGTTTTGTTGAGTCAGGATTTGGTACATGAATGTACCAAGATGGGGATCCAAGATGGGGAGCAAAAATAAAATCAGCAGGAGCAGAGATGATTTGTGAATAGATGCTCAATGGATGTGGCTTCTGAAATTCATTTCTTCTTGTATTGATGTATGATAATAAAAAAAAATCGGGAATAGCATTCTATGCCTTTATCCCCTTCACAATAATCTCTGTGACTCTCTTCTTACTGGCTAAATTTTTGTCTTATTGTCCACACTAATAATACTTTGCTTTAGATAGTTTCACAGTGTCTATGGCTCTAGGTGCACTGCTACAATTAATATATTTCCTGTCCCTGTTTGTGTTCTTGATCATCTCTCTCTCTCTCTCTCTCTCTCTCTCTCTCTCTCTCTCTCTCTCT
>JAJPUD010009947.1:20400-42151 GCA_023553655.1 Myrmecobius fasciatus | reverse complement strand
TCTCTCTCTCTCTCTCTCTCTCTCTCTCTCTCTCTCTCTCTCTCTCTTTCTCTCTCTCTCTCTCTCTCTTTCTCTCTCTCTCTTTTTTTTCTTTCTCTCTCTTCTTTGTTAATATCTTCTGGATTAAGGACTACATTTTTAAAGGAGGAAACCTTAAATCCAAATCACTCAGCCTTACATAGATTGAAGATTGAACAACTTGGTCTTGGTTTTGCCCCAGATTGCTCAGAGTGAATACAACATCTCAATTATTGGTATTTTGCCCAGAAATCCTGGAGGTCTTCCTCTCCCAGATTGATTTAATTGTTTGTTTTGTTTTGTTCTGTTTTGACTAGGTAAAAGAGATCTTTCTCTCCTTATTTCTTACCTAGGCTTAATCACTGAATGAGCTTTGCCTCCGTCAGACTGAGACCTGGGAAAGGATTTAGCTTAAAAATGGCAAGACCTCCCATTGCATGCAAAGCCATCTTGCCACTGGATTCAGATGCTCTAGAAAGTAATGCTGGTGATTTTGCAAAGCCTCTTTCCTGATATCATTGACTCTTTTAAGAAGGGAGGACAAATAGCAACAACAGCAACAAAAATGATCCAGTGGTAAAATTGTGAAGTTGCCCCACATAACTCTTTATCATAGCCTACAAATTAAGGATTGCTCATTCACTTCCCCCCCCTCTATGTTGACAGATACAATATTTTTAAGTAATAATGGATTTCTATTAGAAGATTCCCAAGTGTTCCTAAGCAAGGTACAATGAAAAATGACTAAATCATCAACAAATAGAAACATTTAGAAGTTCTCTCTAATTTGGACTCGTTAGTAAATAACCAATCAAGATAGTATCCTCACTCTTCCCTCAATGGTGAATATTTCTCTCTACACTTTGATATCGATAATGATAAAGTTGTTGAATAAGTATATTTTTGCTTTTTCTTTCAACATGTCGCAAAATTCTGACATAAACCTGACAGATAATTTTTGTTGGAAGAGAACTGTTAAGATGATATTTTGTTAAACTTAACCTTTTTTTTGGCAACAATCAGATACAATGGCATTTTATATCTTCTTTCATATTATTGTTTGAAAATTGTATAAGAATTATCATTATATGAAAATAGCAATATGTAGAATATCATTTGAAAATCCCTCTCTTCTCAAGCTTTCATCAATTTTACACTTGATATTTGGATAGATTATTCTTTTTTTCATATTTTATAGATTTTGGGAATTAGAAAATAATTGTTATTTTCTTATTCACTGTTTTGGTAATAGTAAAAAAATCTTCCAGATTTTTAACAATTTTTTTATCTTTTGTTCTTTTAAATATGTTGAAAAGGAATCTCTCAAAAATCTCAAAATTCTATTAGTTAAGGGGGCAGCTAGTGGTCAATGATTCTAGAGCACCAGTCCTGAAATTAGGAGAATTTGAGTTCATACCCTGCTTCAGATACTTAGTAACTTTGTGACCCTGAGCAAGTCACTTAAGCCTAATTTCTTCCTCCCTACATCCCAAAAAATAAGTTCTATGGGCTGAAAGAAATTATATGTGTTTATTTAGTCTAGTCCAGCCATTTTTTCCATCTTTGTTTTTTATAATACTATTTTATTTTCTCATGCAACACACAGAAATTGCAATATTAGTCAAATGTTGTGACTTCTCTGTATTTATGGAGAAAAGAGCTTGTTATAGAACTTTTTAAAAGTACTTTCAAGTTTCTATCTGTTGTTCTCCTTCCAGGTTTACCCAAAAGTTAATTTACTACTATGTGCCTTATTTTGATCAGCTGTCAAGTTCTTAGAAAACCTAATTCCCGCATTTTCTATAATTTTGTGAGTTTTAAAGTCTAAAAACTATACTATTATTAGATTTTCTGACACTTTTCTACAATTCTACTAGGATCACTGAAGAAAGAGAGTGGGACTGTATAGAATGGTGGAATAATTTCCCCTCAATTTGCTATTTCACATGCAGTTCTATACTGCCTTTCTGTCTTAAGTTGTATTAAACACAGGAACACAAGTCTATTGCCAGGACCATAGCAGAGTACAATTTAACAGTATCTGTATTCCACTCTCATAAATTTTTAAAATTCAGATATCTCCATGATCCAGTGAGGCATTAAAATAGTACATTGAATTTATATAAATTATCTCTATCCTTTAGTAGGATTCTATGATCTATGATTCCAAATTCTTTTATTATTATGCCATCTGATTTTCAACTTATTTCTGCTTTGCAATAAATCTTTAAGCAACTTTTTTATGCTTTCTTACTTAGAGCGTTTTCATGTGTGCTTTAAATAGGTAATGCACTTAAAATTGCATTTCTAATTGTGGTGATAAATTCTCATCGATTCATTTGAATGTTTAAATTCAGTCCATCTTATGACAGAAGACACAGATTTGTGAGCAGTCTGGCCAGAGTTAAAGTTTAAGGAACTGGGAATGTTTCTGCTAGAGAAAAGAAATTCAGAGGAGAGATGGTAAGGTTCTTGGAGAGCAAGGATTGGTTTATTTTGTTTAGGCTTATAGAATTAGCAAAAATGAGTAGAAGTTAAAAATGTCAAATTTGATGTCGAGAAAAATTTGGTGACAATTTGAGTGCTTCAAAAGTGACATGGACTGCCTTGGGAGACAAATGTTTAGCCATTCTTGATGTTTATTTTCCTCTTTTGGGGGGAAATTTTTTTAAATTTTTAATAGCTTTTTACTTTTTTCAAATACATCAAAGATAGTTTTCCACATTCACCTTTGCAAAACCTTGCATTCCAAATTTTTCTTCCTTCATTCCTCCCTCTCCTCCCATAGACAGCAAGCAATCCAACATGGGTTTAGCATGTGCAATTCTTCTAAACATTTCCTCATTCATCATGTTGCACAAGAAAAATTAGATCAAAAGGTGGGAAAAAACCCTTAAGAAAGAAAAAAAAAAACAAGCAAACAAACAGTAGTAAAACAACAACAACAATAACAAAAAGATGTAAATACCATGTTTTGATACACATTAAATCTCCATAGTTTTCTCTCTAGATGCAGATGGTTCTATCCATCAGAAATCTATTGGACTTGCCTTGAATCACATCAACAGGGTATATTTATATTTTCTTGTCAGATTTGTTGTAGTCCCTTTTCCTTTTGTGTAAGATTGGACTTAATGACCAATTGAGATTTCTTTCAACTCTCAGATTTTGTGATTCTGTAAAAAGTGATATTTAAATATGGGAAAAATGGAGTTTATGGATTCAATTGGAGGTATACTTCATATAAATCTCATTGTGTTCTTGTCTATTTTATTATTAAATATTTTTTTGAATCATGATATGTAAATAAATATTCCTATGATTTCTTTCATTGTCATGATGAAAATGTTATCTTTCAAACTTAAGGATAGAACTTTATGTAATATATATGTGTGTATAGTTAGATAGATGTAGATAGATATTGGTAAATATAATAGTGGTATAATGATTAATAGCATAAATGTAAAAAAATAAAGATATATGAAAATATCATTTTTGCAGTCATCTTTTGAGGTTATAAATTCAGTCAACTATAACTATTTTGTTCTAAACAATATCTCAGGCTCTGGATCTACAAATGTATAAGTAAGACTATCCATGCATTCATGTAGCTTAGTTTTTACTGAAGGAAGCAAGTTAGTAAATATAAGATTTTAAAAAATATTTAGTGACTAAACGAGGGGCTATTAACAACTAGGGAAAGCATGAAAGGTCTTTTGAAGGATGTGATACTTTCTCACAAGGGAGATAACATTCTAAAGAGACAGGAATAGTAAGGGAGAGCATTCAGATAGCTTGAACAAAGTTATTAAGTTGGGAGATGGAACACTGTACAAAAAAACCTCAAATATGACAGTTTTTCTAAAGCCCATAATATGTAATAGATAATGATTTGTAATTATTTTAGAAAGGTAGCCTAGAGTCAGTTTGCAAAGAACTTTACATGGAAAATATATTTCATCCACAAGACAAGGAGGAGGTTTTTTTATTGATCAGAGAGAAAATATGTTATGAACTGCTATTTAAGATGATCAATTTGGCAACTATATGGAGGATACATGAAGTTTGGGAGGAAGAGGAGTATAGAATCAATGACTAATTAGCATATTATTATAATAGTCAAGGCAAGGGATGTAGAAGGCCTACACTAAGATATTTATAGTATAGACAATTCACAAGGGATTTACTGAAGTGAAATGTTGATAAGGTTGCTAGATCAATTGATTTATCAGTGTTATTAATGTCCAATTTCATCCAAATAATTTATGTGCCATCTAAAATGTGTATATTCTTAGAAAAAAAATTGCAGTTTTACTCTGGCTAGATTGTTTCTTCTCAGAGTTTTTATACTATAAATTACTGTTAAAATAATGGAATACTCTTTTTTGTTTTGATTTTGTAGTTTTTGGATATTTGTTGTTGTTGTCATTTTTAATTAGATTTCCAAGAGTGAGACTAGTTTCCAAAATGCTTCTCTCTCTGAGTCTGTACTTTTGTAATCTGCTGAACCAAATTTATAATCTCTCATCACTGACATTTCATCTTATTGTACTGGGAGCTATGATAAGACACATAAAAGTCAGCAAGTCCGGTAGGTATGAGGCAACAAATTCTTACTACTCAAGAACCTTTCTAATACATCATCTACAGAATGGAAATATGCCCAAAATTCCAAAGAAGCTTTTTACTGATAGATATCCAGTTTCAGAAGTTTCATTCCTGCTGAGCTTTTACACCTTGTACTGATCAAAAACCTCTTATAAGAACACTTTTCTAAAGATAGTCTATATTCTTAATTGTGTCATCACATAAGCAGCCCTTGAGTCTTCTACTCAGAGTTTATAATGTCTAGGAGCTTAAAAAGGCATGATCTTAGTCATCTGCCTCTATCTATGGTAGGTTATGTGGTAGTACAATACTCAAAATTTAATATTAAACACTGCCTAAGATACTTCTTTTGACTGTGAGCAAATCAGAAGAATTCCTGCATAGAATCTTTAAAAAAAAAATTCCTGCTTAATTTAGCTACCAAAATAATCTCTATGCTTCTCAAATAACTTCCCGCCCCAAAAATTTCTAGCAGCTCCCAATTGCCACTAAGATAATGAAGGAAGGAAGGAAGGGAAGGAACAAAGTGAGAAAGAAAAAAGAGAGAAAGAAAAAAAGTTCAAACTAACAAAAACCTTCTATATGCCAGACACGGTGCTAAGTGTTTTACAAATGTTATTTCAGGGGTCAGCTAGGTTGTTCAGTAGATAGAGCAGCAGTCCTGAAGTCAGGAGGACCTAAATTCAAATCTGGACTCAGACACTTAACACTTCCTAACTGTGTAACCCTGGCCAAGTCACTTAACCCCAATTGCCTCAGGGGAAAAATTGACATGTTATTTCATTTGATTTCACAACAATCCTGGGAGAAAAGTGTTATTATCATCCCAATCTAACAGTTGAGGAAATTGACTTGTCCAGTCCCATAAATGACCTTGCACAATCCTTGTTCACTTAAATCCAATTCCCTTGCATATCATAATATCACCTCCCTTATGAGAATGAAGGACAAACACTACAACAGCAACAATAGCTAGAGAGTGTCCAAGGCCATATTTAAACTCAAGCCCTGTTTATTACAGGCCCAACACCCTAGCCATTGCACACCTAGCTATTTTAAAATTAAAATTAACTTAAAGATTCCTAACCTTGGCATTTAAAATTGTTCACAGATTCACTTCAGTTTTACCTACCTTTTCAGCTTTACTTCACATTATTCTACTATTCATACTCTATATTAGAACCTAGAGGCCTACTAGGTTTTCAGAGAATATTGCATTCAATTTTGTGTCGCTGGACCAAAGCACAAGTTATCTTGTATGCCTCAAATAAACTCTCCTCTCATCACTATTTCTTAAAAGCTTAGTTTTTGAATTTTTTTTATTCTTTCAATGCTCAGCTCAGATGTCAATTTGTTCACAAAGTCTTTCTATATCTCCCTAATTATTAGTGAGTTCTTCTTTCTCAAATTATCTTGTACTTTCTTATCTCTTCATATAATAATGTATTAAATTAGTAGACCCTGCTCTTTGAGAACTGAGTTTGTTTTCATGCTATTGGTATAATGTGATTTTGGGGTCCCCTGACCTTGGGACTTCTGTTCTAATGATATCATTCACTCCTTATACAATATGTTACACATAATAAGCACTTGATAAATGGTGCCCAATGAAATTGAAAGAACTCAAAATTGAATGGAAAAACCACAAATAATCCAAATTAATTTATAGTTTAATTTCTACAGTCAGAATTAGCAACAATGATTTGCACCAAACAGATCACAGATGTGGGTGGAAACCCAGATCTTTTATACATCAGCAAGAAATCAGGTAGTGGCATTATTTGGATAAAGTTGAATTTTACAGAATAAATTCCTCCCTGAGGCAAACTGAGGAGCTTGGATTATCTGGACCTTTTGATCTCAATTGCCTCTTCCTACTCTTTAAGTGTTTCTTAAAAGTCCTAGACCCAGGGTGAAATCTCCAGTAGAATTCTTAATTTAATTTTTTGCTTCGACAAAACCATCTTCATACTCCCATTACAAATCCAGCAACTCCTCCCCTTAAATTTCCCATATAAAAGAATATAACTGTACCTTAACAACTCATTAACTCCTTATAGTTAACTAATGTTTTAGAGTTAGCTAGCCAGTCAATGGCTTAATCCCCCTTCCCCACTAATTCCTTTTAGCATTAGCTTTAAAATGTCTTTCTTCTAGTTAGTGAACCCAGAATTTTTCCTGTGTTAGGCAACCAACCCTGACAGATTCATATCAACTTCTTGTTCTGAAAAACAACCCAGGCAGAGATGGTCTGATAAAGACCACAATGCACTTACACCTCTCCCACCCCACCCCTGTGATTTTTGTCCCTTCAGTTTTGCCTACCTTTTCACCCTTGCTTCTAAAGTATATAATACTCTATATTAGAACCAAGAGGCCTACTAGCTTTTCCTAGAATATTGCATTCAATTTTGTGCTCCTGCTGGCTATGCCCACCTTCAGCTCAGTTCTAACTGTGCTCCCATGTATATATGCCCATTTACTTATGAGGGATAAAGCTAACTGTTCAGTTTTTCTTAAACCAATATGTGGAGAGGGGAAAAGGTTGACTTTAATGGTTCCCTGACTTGGATAGGTTGATGGAGATTAGGAGAATTTGAACTTTTCTACAACAGCAACCAGACGTTGGAACTACAGGGCTTATTTTTTCTGAAGTGTGGTTGTTAACAAGTGAATGAGTTCCTTCCCCAATTGTCCTGCAAATATTTTGGACTCCAGCTAGTAAAGTTATAGATTACTATTCTTTTCTAAGTAAGTTTTGGGGTCAGACACCTCACCATGTGGTGGAGACCACACTCTCTTCTGCTAGTTGGACATGGTTCAGTCAGAATCCTATTAAATTAGCCACAAATATTGCCTGGACTGCCTTTGTTGTGCCACAGTTCCCAAGTCTCAGTTTTCCTCAGTTGCTCTGTTTCAACTTCTCTTAATTGTTCTGCCCAAAAATAGCAACCCCCACTTCTTGACCATCAGAAATAATTGCACTCACATTCCAAAAGAGTCATAAAACTTCCAGATGGCCAGCCTCGACATACCCCTTATCTTTTGGCTCCAGACTTACTGTCTTCCTTTCCCAAACTCAGCACTCTTTACTCCTTACCTGCCAGAACTGAATTTATAGTTTCCTTTGACCCCAGATGTTTCTCAGCTGTTCCCATGGGTTTCTTTGTCTCCCTGAGCTATAGAGACTATGAAATTCGTGATGCCCCTCCATGAGGTACTGAGTACTTTGTGACATTAGTCCTATTCAATCGGCTGGCATATCTGTCGGTCTTAACTCACAACGGACTGTGTGCTTGGAGACAAGAGTCCCAGCAGTCCCAATCCATAGCTATGGATTATGAACTCTCAATTAACATCAATAAAGTATTATCTAATTTCCAATGTGTGATACTGCCTCAGTTTCTCCCTGATTATTACAGTCTAAGCTAACTAAAAACAGTCCTGAAATCTTCTGTGATTCCCATAACCAGTCCAAATTAGTTTATCTTAAAAACTAATTAATGCAAAAGCATTATAAGAGTGGGAGTGTTTTCCCTCTGGCATCTCATAGCACTGTTTTGCTAGATCAAAGACCTTTGCTGAGATCAAGATAATACACTGATTGTAAAGTGATTTACAGGGTAACTAGCTTATGCTAAGCATTTCATTATTATTTATATAATTGATTATAATTGTTCCATATCTAATAACTCAAAAGGGATTTTAAAATGCCAAAGGTAGAGAGCAATGATTTTTATATGATGATTTGAAAATGCAATAATTGGTGTCATCTTAAGTTTATTGTTTATGTTATTTTTATAATTTCTAAATTGTAAAGTATTTCTAAATCAATATTGTAAAATTTGCAAGACCATTGATAACCAGAAACATTATTAGACAAAACTTTCCTGTTAATCTTGATGTTCTTACACATATATTAGACATTTAAAGACATGGTTAAAAAAAAAAAGTCACTATTTGAAAACTCTTAAATGTATGTTATATTTTGTGATATTATTAATCTGTCAATTATTTGATGTTATGTTTGAAGCCCCCAAATTTGGGTAATTTTCATTTAAAAGTAAAGTATTAATGAATATTAAATAATTTTTAACTGCTACAGCTGCATCATAGTGGAAAACTTTATTTAGATGTAATCAACATATAATACCAGTGTTGAGATGATTTCCTGTATAAGAGGTTACCTAATTGATAGCATATAATATTGTTTATTTTATCAGCTATGTTGTTAGAAACACAGTTTCTCTTATAATGTAGATGCTGTTAAATTAAGAATTGCACTGATTAAAAAAAAAGATGAATGGATGACTTAGAGAGCTATTAGGCCTCATTTCTAACATGACTCAAATTTATAAGAATTCAAACCATTCTTCAAATGATAAATTATCAAAGGATATGACCAGACAATTTTCAGAAGAAGAAATTGAAAACATTTGTATTGATATGAAGAAAATGCTTTAACTCACCATTGATCTGAGAAATGGAAATTAAGACACACTCTGAGGTATCACTAAATTGGCTAAGATGACAGGAAAATATAATGATAAATGTTGGAGGGAATGTGGGAAAACTGGAACACTAATACATTCTTGATGGAGTTGCAAAATGATCCAACCATTCTGGAGAGCAATTTGAAACTATTACTAGGGAACTATGAAAGTATGCATCCCGTTTGATCCAGCAAACCTCTATTGGGTTTGTAAAGCAATCATAAAAAGGGAAAAAAAATTTACATGTGCAAAAATGTTTGCAGCTGTCCTTTTGTAATGGCAAGGAACTAGATATTAAGTGGATGGCCATTAGTTGGAAAATGGCTAAATAAGTTATGGTTTATGAATGTTATGAAATATCATTGCTCAATAAGAAATGATCAGCAGGATGATTTCATGTCTTTTCTTTTTTTTATTAAAGCTTTTTATTTGCAAACCATATGCATGGGTAATTTTTCAACACTGACCCTTGCAAAGGTTTTTGTTACAAACTTTGCCCTTCTTCCCAACTCCCTTTCCTAGATGGCAAGAAGTCAAATACATGTTAATTATGTTGAAATACTTGACAAATCAAACATATGTATACATATTTTTACAGTTATCTTGCTGTACAAGAAAAATCAGATCTACAAGAAAATCAAACAAGCAAACAAACAAGCAAACCTGAGAAGGAAAACAAAATGCAAGCAAACATCAATAGAGAGCATGAAAATGCTATGTTGTGGTCCACCCTCAGACCCCACAGGCCTCTCTCTGTGTATTTATGGCTTTCTTCATCACTGAACAGTTGGAACTGATTTGAAACATCTCATTGTTGAGGAGAACCATGTCCATCAGAATTGAGCATCATATAGTTTTTCTTTTTCTTTTTTTTTTTTTTGATGATTTCAGAAAAACCTGTACAGACTTAATATGAGCTGATGTGAAGTGAAGTGAGGACAATCAAGAGAACATTGTTCACAGCTAATTTCAATAGACTTTTGATAGAAAGAACCATCTGCATCCAGAAACATGACTATAGGAACAGAATGTGGATCAAAATATTGAATTTTCATTGTTTTTGTTGTTGCTTGCTTCTTTTTTTCAATTTCATTTTTTATCTGATTTTTCTCATGCAGCATATTAATTGTGGAAATATGTATAGAAGAATTGCACATTTAACAGTGAACTACTCACAATATAGGGGAGGGGGTATGAGCAAGAGAGAAAAATTTTGAAACATAAGATTTTGCAAGGATAAATGCTGAAAAATATTTTTGCACATATTTTTAAAATAAAAAAAACTTACTAAATTTTATTTTTCTTACATTATTGGCATATTGAGCCCAGAACTTCCCTTACTATGCCAGATAACTAATGCATAATGATTCATATGAAGTAGGTCCCAGTTCCAAAAAACAACTCAGACCAGAGATGACCTGATAAAGACTATATGAGATTATACCCATCTCCCATACTTGTGATTTTTGTCTTTATAACGCCTGCAGCCTATACCCACCTTGAGCTCAATTCTATATGCATATCAGCTTACTTAGGAGGAATTAAGCCATTGATAAAACTTAAATGTTTTGTCTTTTTTTTTTTTTTTTTGATTCCAACTTTGGGCAAAAAAAAAATTGATAGCTACAGATTATTCTATGACACCTGACAACTTCTTTCAGTAATACTGATGTAAACTGTGTTCTGGATTGTGTATGGGATAGGGCTAGAGAGACCCAGAATCCCAAAAGCCCTCCTGTCTAAATAGGAGGGACCTATCCATCTATTCATAAGCAAAGTTGCAATTCCATCAGAAATCTTGGCCTAGGGCATAATCACAACTCTTTACAGAAACTAGCCCTTAATCTCCCAGCCTGAAGCCTTAGAAGGCAAAATAAAAGGATGATTCTGAATCCCAGTCTTCACTGATTTCCCATAAGAGGAAAGGCCTGCTGGGCTCCTGCTCAGTGCAAACCAACCTAGGCAAAAACCCTAGCAGGCCTCTGCCCAATGGTGAGAGTTTGTTCTTTTCAGCAAAATAAACTTATCTCCTTTTTACCATAGAGAAGGCTTGACTGATTCAATAGGGATTAGTAGATTCTTCAGGAAGTCCACTACTGCCCAAAGGGGAATTCCACACCATCACCCCTCTGAGACCTCATCAGCACCATCTTCCCCTCCTCAATAATGTTGAGGTTCAAAGAAGAACCCAAAAGTTTGGGATTGCAGATTGGTGTCATGAGGTGTCTCAAAAGAATTTGCAGGTTTAAATCAATTGAATCCCTCTCCAAGTCAAGGGTCAAAATTTTTAATAATTGTAATGCTAATTGAAGCAGTCTAAGTTCCAGAAGAATTTAGCAAAATATCAGGAGCAAGATGATACATTTATAGGAGAAGTTAGAGATACCAGGAGCTTCACGTTACTTATTTGCTAGTTTTATGGTTTACAGGTAAGGTTGAAGGATGGTTTATACACTATAGTCTCCTGAACTTTGTTATCACTGAACAATAGATTGCTTATCTGACAGTCAGCAATGTTTGTAGGACTATACCATAACATTCCTGGAGATTTTAGTATTATTGACAGATTGTTAGAAAAAGAGCACTCTTAAGGTCAGGGGGTCTCAGGATTTCCCCTAGAAGCTGCACCCCATCAGTAACAGGTTGAAGAAAATACTTGTCTATTTTCATTATTGATGTTATATTCTACCAGTACAGATTCCATATCCTCTTATTCTATGAAATTCCTTTATAAAATATCCTTAAAATGAAACAAAAATAAATGCAGACCCATTGTAAAAAGCAAAAACAAAAACAAAAACAAAAACAAAAACAACATGGTTTTTGGCAACATTGAGATTTGTGAGTGTTTGGTCCCAAAGCATGTTAGTATTGATGTAAACTTTGTCCTTGATTTTGTGTAGGAGGAGGGCTGGAGAGATTCTATAGCAAAAAACCTTCCTGTTGAGATTGGAAGGGCCCCACCCACCTGTTCTTAGGCAAACTTGCAATTCAGTCAGAAATCTTGGTTTAGGGTTTAATCAGTGCCCTTTACAGAAACTAGCCCTTAATCCCCCAGCCTGAAACCTTACAAGGCAAAATAAAAGGATGATTCTAAACCCCAATGCTGCACTATTTCCTACACAAGGAAAAAGCCTACTGAGCTGCTGCTCCTCAGTGTATGCCCATCTTGCTAATAATCCACCTTTACTTCTCCCCTTTTGGCCCTGTCCTGCTAAGAAAGCTGTTTCTCTGAGGCTATAATAAACCCATTTGTCATAAACTTCTTTCTTTGTTTCTTGGGGTTTGTGGATTCCTCCACAAACCCCGCCACTGAACAAAAGGGGGTATCCTCTCCCCTTTTCTCGCACCTCATCATTACCATGGCACATTATCGTTTTGAATCAACTGTTTAGACTACAAGGATAATGTAAATTATTAAAAATATCTAGAATCACATAGCAGAAGACTAATCAATATGATTTACTAGTGTTGTGCCACAGTTTCCATGTCTCAGTTTCTCTCAATTGTTCTGCCCAAAAATAACAACCTCCTTCCTTCTATCAGAAATAATTGGACTCACATTCCAAAGGAGTCATAAAACCTCCAGATGGTCCATCCCCACATACCCCTTATCTTTATGGCCCAGACTTACTGTCTTCCTTTTCCAAACTTAGCACTCTTTACTCCCTACCTGTCAGAACTGAATTTATAGTTTCCCTGGAACTCAGACCCCCCTCAGTTTCTCACCCCTCCTTCTGCCTCATGAGCTCTTTGTTTCCTTGAGCTTTGAGACCTATAAAATCCTTGATGCCCCAAATGAGCTACTGAATACTTTGTGTCATTAGTCTTATTCAGTGGACTAGTCTTATCTCTTGATCAATAAAGTATTATCTAATCTCCAATGTGTGATACTGCCTCAGTTTCTTCCTGAGCATTAGACTAGGTTTCTTACAAATTTATAACATATCTCATGTTTAAAAGCTATTTAGTCTTGAATTACTAATATGATGATGTCTTAAAATATCTTTCAATGATTTCATAGACATAATGGAATTATACATTGTTCCTCTCTACTTCATGCAGTACACATAATCTTCAGTTCCTTTAATTAAAATTTGTAATTACTTGAATGGGGTTAGACCCATCTATCTGTGGATAGATGACTATGAATGAAGACACTCCACTGTCAATATTTCAATTCAATTGTGGAAGTGCTAAATTCCTGTGAACTGAGGAAAATATGCTTTCCACAAATAAGGTAAAATCTGGGAACAAAAGAACAGTCGGGATGTATCAATGAAAATCAGTTTTTTTTTTTTTTCTTAAACCAATTGGAGGAAGAAAAATTATTCTTTTAAAGGAAGCTTCATTTACCTATACCAGAAGTTTGAATAAAAGTATTTAGAAAAACTTCTCACTGGAATAATTCAGACCCTTAGCAAGCCTATGGCCCCAAGGCTTGGGTACTTTCTACATTTTCAATGAAGTGCAGAACTCTGCTAATTGTGTTCATATTCTCAGTGGTACTAAAAAGCTATAAAAGAACAGGGTATATGTTTTAACAAGTTAGCAGTTGCTCCTAGAATAAAGTATGTTCTTTGATAATGCACTAATAAAGGCATTTTGCTTTCAGTCTTACTACCCAGTTCTTAACCCCAAGTCTTGCAGAATTCTAGCAGAAGAGATTTTTCTGGGCTGTCATGAAACTCAGGATAAGGAACTTTCATTACACATTTTAGAAGATGCATTATAAAATTTATATAACATTTATATCTGGTATAATCAGCCCAGATGGAAAATGTACTGGACCTAAAGTTAAAAAGGAAACGAGGAAGAGGTTGGCTGCTTTGGGGATATTACATTTTTTTAACAGTCCCCAACAAGTTTCTTATGAATGCAAAAGCTTATCTAATTCAGTAGTAAGATTTTATGAGAAATGTTACATATGAGCAGGTTGTGACAGTGCCTATCAAGAACTAAAGATAGCAGGAGAGTATTTCATCATGGAATTATACAAAAGGAAGAGTAGATGGGTTAATAACATGTTAAGAATGAAGGAAGACAAAGCCATTCTCCAATCAATAAATGGTCAAAGGATATGAACAGATAATTTTCAGAGGATGAAATTAAAACTATTTATAGTCATATGAAAAGGTGCTCCAAATCACTATTGATCAGAGAAATGCAAATCAAGACAACCCTGAGATACCACTTCACACCTGTCAGATTGGCTAAAATGACAGGAAAAGTTAATGATGAATGTTGGAGGGGATGTGGGAGGGCTGGGACACTGATGCATTGTTGGTGGAGCTGTGAACGGATACAGCCATTCTGGAGAACAATTTGGAGCTACGCTCAAAAAGTTATCAAACTGTGCATACCCTTTGACCCAGCAGCATTTCTATTGGGCTTATATCCCAAAGAAATCATAAAGAAATGAAAAGGCCCCACATGTGCAAGAATGTTTGTGACAGCCCTTTTTGTAGTGCTAGAAACTAGAAATTGAATAGATGCCCTTCAATTGGAGAATGGCTGAATAAATTATGGTATATGAATATTATGGAATACTATTGTTCTGTAAGAAATAACCAGCAAGATGATTTCAGAGAGGCCTGGAGAGACTTACATGAACTGATGCTGAGTGAAATGAGCAGAACCAGGAATCATTATACACGGCAACAACACTACTATATGACGATCAATTCTGATGGACATGGCTCTCTTCAACAATGAAATGTTTCAAACCACCTCCAATTGTTCACTGAAGAAAGCCATATACACCCAGAGAGAGGGATGTGAAATGTGGACCACAACATAACATTCTCATACTCCTTGATTGATGTTTACTTACACTGTGTTTCCTTTATTTGATATATCGATTGTGTAGATAAGATTTTTCTTGCACAACAATGATAAGTTTGGAAATATGTATACATATATTCGATTTGCCAATATTTTAACATAATTACCATGTAGTGGATATCCTGCCATCTAGGGGAGGGGTGGGAAGTGGGGGGAAAAATTTGTAACGGAAAGCTATGTAAGGGTTATTGTTGAAGAATTACCCACACATATGTTATGCAAATAAAATTTAAAAAAAAATAAAAAAAATTAAATTAAATAAAAAAAATTAAAAAAAAGAATGAAGGAAGACAGGTAGACAATTAGATTGTTCCACTTGTAACATGTCCAAAAAAAAGTCAATTAATTCTTCAATATAGTCAATCTTCAACTTTTTTAGGGATACTAGTTCTAGAAAATGACCTGAAAGTAAAAAATGTGAATGTTGATACATTGAATCTATAGAAAATAGAGAATTAGGTATGACCACCAAAAATTAATTTTTTTCTATGCAATTTGCCAAATATACACTTTTCTGCATATAATTATTTACAACAAATCATTAACTTTGATAATATGCACTTTTCCTAACACAGTGACCATGAAGTAACCTATAACATACAATAAATCAAATAAAATTGGTAGCATGTAAAACATCTTTTCTTGATAGTAATTTCCTGGAATTCAGGATTTTTTTGTGCTAATAGCTCAATAATAACAAAAGGAACAAAATATTGATGTTATAAAATATTCAGTTTTCATAACACATGAAAGCTACAGTACCATAAATACCATAGAGCAAATAAAATATTTTATAGCTCATTCTTTCTTTCCACTGTTAAGATGGTGGTATGAAAAAAATTTTACTATATACTTGTACTGCTGTAGCCCTGTCTACATTAGTTGCCCTTTGAAAACTGAGGGAGGAATTTCTGGGACTTGTAGTTGGCGGTATTGGAAAACAGTGAGCCTGGGAAGGTCTTGACATCATCCATCATCTCCAACAATGTGTCCTTCATGGCTGATAGATGATATTGGAAATCATGAAGGATGAACTAGATTGAAATAATATGTGAACAACTGCTTCATGGAAGATTTTAGATCCTTAAAAAAGATCTTGGACTACAGAATCATATCAAAGGCAAATTAACATTTATATCATGAGGCTGATCTGCAGCATCCTTGTCTCCAGACAAATGGTCGATTAGGCCTACAGTAGCTACAGAACTTCTGGTATAAAATTTGGCTGACACTTCTTTTTTCCCCCACTAAATTGCATCACTGAGGGGGCGGAGCCAAGATGGCGAACTGCAGACAGCATCCTCTTTGAGCTCCTGAGACCTTCCCTCAGAAACAGACAAATTGAGCCTCTGAAATGGTTCTGGAGTGAAGGCTCCATCAAACACTTGGAGTACAACGAACTTCTATCAAAAATTTACTTTGAAAAAACTCCTGAGAAGGTGGGTTTTGGAAAGGCAAAGGATCAGCCACTTACTGCACCAGCGCCAGCGCACCTGGGGCAGAAGACGGGGATGGGACAGAGCGGTGGATTTTAGGCACCCAGGAAGTCCCTGGGAGATGGTTGGGTCACTTTGCTCTGCTTGCAGGCGGGTGCTTTGGCAGATCTGCCTTTGGTAAAGGGTGGATTGAGAGCAGCTAAAAACGTGGTCCTAGTGCAGATCTAGCCTTACCAGCCTCAGACTGGAAGTCAACTCGGCAAAATGCCCCAGGGCAAATACAAACTGTTGCAGTATTCCCTGCTGGTGACTGATATCTCAACTCAAAAGCATGAGTAAGAAGCAGAATACAGCTCTCACCATAGACAGCTTTTATGGAGAAAAATAGAACAGTCCCCAGATGCTGAGATTCTGAAAAAAATCCCAGATGAAGCTGCAAAGGCAGACTTAAGTTAGTCTCCTTTCCAGAAGTGTTACCTGGAAGATTGCATTAAGAATCTCAAAAGAGAGCTAGAAGAAGAATGGGGAAATAAATTGAGATCAATGCAACAGAAATATCAAAAACTGGAAAATAGGACTGGTGAATTGGAAAAAGAAAACAATTCACTGAAAAACAAAATTGGTGAATTGGAAAAAGACAACAATTCACTGAAAAACAAAATTGGTGAATTGGAAAAAGACAACAATTCACTGAAAAATAAAACTGGCAAAATGGAAAAAGAATGCATTGAATCAAGAAATTCCATTGGCCAGCTACAAAAGGAGCTAAAAAAGATAACTGAAAGAAATAATACTTTAAAAATTAAAATTGAACAAATAGAAGTAAATGATTCAAAAAGACTTCAAGAATCAGTCAAACAAAAATAAAAAAATGAAAAAATAGAAGAAAATATGAAATATCTCCTAGGAAAAACAACTCACTTGGAAAACAGATCCAGGAGAGACAATCTAAGGATTATCAGATTCCCTGAAAGCCATGAAGAAAAAAAGAACCTGGATGTTATCTTCCAGGAAATCATGAAAGAGAATTGCCCTGATGTTTTACAATCAGAAGGCAAAATTGGCATTGAAAGAATTCACCGATCACCTCCTGAAAGAGACCCCAAAATTACAACCCCAAGGAATATTGTGGCCAAATTTCAGGACTTTCGCACCAAGGAAAGGATATTTCAAGCAGCTAGAAAGAAACAATTCAAATACCAAGGAACTGTAATTAGAATTACACAAGATTTGTCAGCTTCCACATTAAAGGATCCAAGGGCCAGGAATCAGATATTCCGAAAGGCAAAAGTACTTGGATTACGGACAAGAATAAATTATCCAGCTAGAATGAGCATCATCTTCCAGGGAAGAAGATGGGCATTCAATGATACAGGAGAATTTCACCTATTTCTAATGAAAAGACCAGATCTGACCAAAAAATTTCACCTCCAAATAGAGAACTCAAGAGAAGCATAAAAAGGTAAAAAGGAAAGAACTCTTGAGAACTATATTTCTACTATAGGTATCCTTAAAGAATGGGGTTATAATTTGATTTTTTTTGATAATAATGGAAAAGAAATTAGAGGTGGAAGGGATACCACACTGAAAAAGAAAAAGGGGGGGAGGAGGCAAAATAAAGTAAAAATAAAATAGGTAAAATAAGGCAAAATCTCATAAAGAGACATAGAAGATGTAATATAATTGAGGGAAAGAAGGGAGGGTGATGAGTATTGTGTAAAACTTACTTTCATTAGATTGGACTCTAAGAGAGAGTATATCAGACACATTTGGCTTCAAGGAAAGGCCTGACCCTCCTTGTGGGAAGGTGGGAGGGAAAGGAGGAAAGGAAAGCAATAAGCTAATAGAAGGATTAGGGGAAACATGTAAAGGGGAGGGAGGGACTCTAAAGCAAGGAGGACTATTGGTGGGAGGTGATCATCAAAAACAAAGTACCGGGGAGGGGGGAAGGGAGAGAGGGGAAAGGAAAGAGAAAATTATAACTTTGAATAAATAAGATGGCAGGAAATACAGATATAGTTATTTTAACTGTGAATGTGAATGGGATGAACTCTCCTATAAAACAGAAGCGGGTAGTAGACTGGATTAAAAGTCACAATCCTACAATATGTTGTTTACAAGAAACACATCTAAAACATAGAGATACATACAGAGTGAAGGTAAAAAGCTGGAGCAGAATCTTCTATGCTTCAGGTGAACAAAGAAAGGCAGGGGTAGCAATCCTTATCGTGTATCAAGTAAAAACAAAAATAGATCTAATTAAAAGAGATAAGGAAGGAAATTATATTTTACTAAAGGGTACCATAGACAATGAAGCGGTATCAATACTAAACATATATGCACTAAGTGGTATAGCATCCAAATTCCTAGAGGAGAAACTAACAGATGCAAGGAGAAATAGACAGTAATACTATACTAGTGGGGGATCACAACCTTGCTCTCTCAGAATTAGATAAATCAAATCACAAAATAAATAAGAAAGAGGTTAGGGAGGTAAACAAAATGTTAGAAAGTTAGGTATGATAGATCTCTGGAGGAAATTGAATGGTGATAGAAGGGAGTATACTTTTTCCTCAGGGGTTCATGGAACTTATACGAAAATTGATCATGTGTTAGGGCATAAAAACCTCAAAATCAAATGCAGAAAAGCAGAAATAGTAAATGCATCCTTCTCAGATCATGATGCAATAAAACTCACATGTAATATAAGGCCAGGAGAAAACAGACCACAAGTTAATTGGAAAGTAAATAATCTAATCCTGAAGAATGAATGGGTGAAAGAGCAAATCATAAACACAATAGATAATTTCATCCAGGAGAATGACAATAATGAGAAAACATATCAAAATTTGTAGGACACAAGTAAAGAGGTTATAAGGGGTAATTTTATATCTCTAGATGCTTACTTGCAAAAAACAGAGAAAGAGAAGATCAAGGAACTGGGCTTACAATTAAAAAAGCTAGAAAAAGACCAAATTAAAAACCCTCAATTAAATACCAAATTGGAAATTCTAAAAATAAAAGGAGAGATCAATAAAATTGAAAATAAGAAAACTATTGAATTAATAAATAAAACTAAGAGCTGGTTTTATGAAAAAACCAACAAAATAGATATGCCTTTAGTTAATTTGATTAGAAAAAGGAAAGAGGAAAATCAAATTGTTAGTCTCAAAAATGATAAGGGAGAACTTTCCTCCAATGAAGAGGAAATTAGTCTCATAATTAGGAGTTTCTTTGCCAAACTTTATGCCAATAAATTTGATAATGTAAACGAAATGGAGGAATATCTACAAAAATATAGATTGCCTAGGTTAACAGAAGAGGAAATAAATTATTTAAATAGCTCCATTTTGGAAAAAGAAATAGAACAAGCTATTAATCAACTCCCTAAGAAAAAATTTCCAGGGCCAGCTGGATTTACATGTGAATTTTACTAAACATTCGAAGAACAATTAATCCCAATACTATAGAAACTATTTGAAAAAATAGTGAAAGAAGGAAAGAAGAAATTCCTTCTATGACACAGATATGGTACTGATAGCTATACTAGATAGAGAGAAAACTGAGAAAGAAAACTATAGACCCATTTTCCTAATTAATATTGATGCAAAAATTTTAAATAAGATTTTAGTAACAAGATTGTAGAAAGTTATCCCAAGGATAATACACCATGACCACGTAGGATTTATACCAGGAATGCAGGGCTGGTTCAATATTAGGAAAACTGTGAGCATAATCAATTATATTAATAACCAAATTAACAAAAACATATGATTATCTCTAAAGATGCAGAAAAAGCCTTCGATAAAATCCAACACCCATTACTACCAAAAACACCGGAGAGTATAGGAATAAATGGGCTTTTCCTTAAAATGATTAGTAGTATCTACTTAAAACCTTCAGCAAGCATCATATGTAATGGAGTCAAACTAGAACCATTCCCAATAACATCAGGAGTGAAACAAGGCTGCCCACTGTCACCATTACTATATAATATTGTCTTAAAATGTTAGCTTTGGCAGTAAGAGAAGAAAACGAGATTAAAGGAATTAGAGTAGGTAATGAGGAAACCAAATTATCACTCTTTGCAGATGACATGATGGCATACTTAGAGAACCCTAGAAACTCGAATAAAAAATTACTAGAAACATTTCACCACTTTAGCAAAGTTGCAGGATACAAAATAAATCCACATTTATTGGATATAAAGAGTGATAATATAATTAGAGGAATGTAATATAGTTTACCTCTCAAACCTATGGAGATGGAATGAATTTATGTCCAAAGATGAACTGGAACTCTTAACTGAACACCAGATAGATAATTTTGATTACATTAACTTAAAAAGTTTTTGTACAAACAAAACCAATGCAGTCAAGATTAGGAGGGAAGCAATAAATTGGGAAATCATCTTTACATTTAAGGGTTCTGATAAAGGTCTCATCTCTAAAATATATAGAGAATTGTCTCATATTTATAAAAATTCAAGCCATTCTCCAATCAATAAATGGTCAAAGGATATGAACAGACAGTTTTCAGAGGTTGAAATTGAAACTATTTATAGTCATATGAAAAGGTGCTCCAAATCACTATTGATCAAAGAAATGCAAAATCAAGACAACCCTGAAGTACCACTACACACCTGTCAGATTGGCTAAAATGACAGGAAAAGATAACGATGAATGTTGGAGGGGATGTGAGAGGGCTGGGACACTGATGCATGGTTGGTGGAGCTGTGAATTGATACAGCCATTCTGGAGAGCAATGGGGAGCTATGCTCAAAAAGTTATCAAAATGTGTATACCCTTTGACCCAGCAGTGTTTCTATTGGGCTTATATCCCAAAGAAATCATAAAAAAAGGAAAGGGCCCCACATGTGCAAGAATGTTTGTGGCAGCCCTTTTTGTAGTGGCTAGAAACTGGAAACTGAACAGATGCCCTTCAATGGGAGAATATCTGAATAAATTATGTACATGAATATTATGGAATATTATTGTTCTGTAAGAAATGACCAGCAAGATGATTTCAGAGAGGCCTGGAGACACTTGCATGAACTGATGCTGAGTGAAATGAGCGGAACCAAGAGATCTTTATACACGGCAACAACAGTACTATATGACGATCAATTCTGATGGACATGGCTCTCTTCAACAATGAAATGTTTCAAACCACCTCCAATTGTTCACTGAAGAAAGCCATGTACACCCAGAGAGAGGGATATGAAATGTGGACCACGACATAACATTCTCATACTCCTTGATTGATGTTTGCTTACATTGTGTTTCCTTTATCTGATATATCTTTTGTGTAGATAAGATTTTTCTTGCACAACAATGATAAGTTTGAAAATAT
>JAJPUD010009947.1:0-15400 GCA_023553655.1 Myrmecobius fasciatus | reverse complement strand
TTTGGGATATAAGCCCAATAGAAACACTGCTGGGTCAAAGGGTATGCCCAGTTTGATAACTTTTTGAGCATAGCTCCAAATTGCTCTGCAGAATGGTTGGATCCGTTCACAGTTCCACCAGCAATGTATTAGTGTCCCAGCTTTCCCACATCCAGTCCAGCATTCATGTTTATCTTTTCCTATCATTTTAGACAATTCGACAGGTGTGTAGTGGTACCTCAGAGTTGTCTTAATTTGCATTTCTCTGATCAATAGTGATTTGGAGCAACTTTTCATATGACTAGAAATGGTTTTAATTTCGTCATCTGAAAATTGTTTGTTCATATCCTATGGAAATTAATCATTTGAAGAATGGCTTGAATTATAAATTTGAGTCAATTCTTTTCATATTTTAGAAATAAGGACTTTATCAGGACCTGTAAATGTAAATAATTATTTCCTTCTTCATTGCTTTTCTTCTGATCTTATCTATATTAGTTTTATTTGTAGAAAAACTTTTTAACTTGATATAATCAAAATTATCTTTTTAGTGTTCAGTTAAGAGTTTCAATTCTTCTTTGGAAACAAATTCCTTTCTTCTCCACAGATCTGAGAGGCAAAAACTCCTAGGTTCCTCTGATTTGTTTATAATATCTTTAGGTTTTATGTTGGTATGTCGTGTTAGGTGTGGGTCAAGCCCTAATTTCTTCTGTATTAATTTCCAATTTTCTCAGAAGTTTTTGTTAAATAGTGAGTACTTATCCTAAAAGCTGGAGACTTTGGATTTGTCAAACACTAGATTGCTATGTTTATTGCCAATTTTGTCTCGTCATCCTATGCTATTCCATTGATCTACTACTCTATTTCTTAGCCAGCCACAAATGCTTTTGATGATGGCTACTTTACAATATAGTTTTAGATCTGGCACAGTTAGGTCACCTTCATCAGCATTATTTTTTCCTTAATTCCTGTGAGATTCTTGACCTTTTATTCTTTCAGATTAACTTTGCTACTATTATTTGTAGATCTTTAAAATAATTTCTTGGGAGTTTGATTGGTATAACACTAAATAAGTTAATTAATTAATTAAGGTAGTACTGTCATTTTTATTATATTCACTCAGCATACCCATGACCATTTGATATATTTCCAACTGATTAGGTTGACTTTAGTTGTGTGGAAAGTGTTTTGTATTTTTGTTTATATAGTTTCTGACTTTCCCTTGGCAGATAGATAGATTCCCAAATATTTTATACTGTCAACAGTTATTTTGAATAGAATTTCTTTTTGTATCTCTTGCTGCTAAACTTTGTTGGTAATATACAAAAATGTTGATGATGTATATGAATTTATTTTTTATCCTGCAACTTTGCTAAAGTTTGCCTCCTTAACTTTTTTCTTATTTATTTTGTGGTTTGATTTATATATTTCTGAGACAGCAGAGTTAAGATCTTCCAGTAGTATAGTTTTGCTGTTTATTTTTTTATTGCATCTCTCTTAAGTTCTCCTCTAGGAATTTGGATGCTATACCATTTGGTGCATATATGTT
Source organism: Myrmecobius fasciatus (assembly GCA_023553655.1). NCBI lineage: Eukaryota > Metazoa > Chordata > Mammalia > Dasyuromorphia > Myrmecobiidae > Myrmecobius > Myrmecobius fasciatus. The sequence goes on along the minus strand of JAJPUD010009947.1, from coordinate 13,872 downwards.
TAGTATTGACGTTGTTTCATTATCTATGGTACCATTTAGTGAAATATAGTTTCCTTCCTCATCTCTTCTAATTAGCCAATTAATTGATCTTCTGTAATTGGACAATTCAATGTTTTTGTTCATAGCATTCTTTTTCCATTTAACCAATTTTGTTTTTCAGTGAATTTCACATCTCTTTTTCAGGGCATTATATGCTTTTTCCATTCCTTCTTGCGATGATCTCACTTAATTTCCCCAATTTTCTTCTAATTCTCTTTTAATATTCTTTATTCAGTCTTCCAGGAAAACTTTGTGAAATGCACACTAGCTCATGTATTCTTTGTGGCTTCTTCTGGACTTGCTTTACCTTTAGGAACCTCAGGATTTGAGGTCTATTCCCTCTCTTCATAAAAGCTGTCTATGATGAGAGTTCTTTCTTTCTTTCTTTCTTTTTAATTCATTTTTTAAGACTTGAGGTCTGTTCAAAACAAAGGAGCAACAACTGATTTAATTTGCCCTGGGTCAGTTCTATTGATTGATTTCCAGTGCTGATTAATCAGGGCTAGGTGAGGCATTCTTCCCAAGCTCAATGGTTTGCAATTTACCTTTTACAAAAGAAAAATGTGTCAAACCATCTGCTTGCAGTCAGGACAGAGTGGCCTAAGAGGCTCACAGAAGCTTCCAAGGTGCTTAGAAAATGCAATGGTCTGAGTCCCAGACCTGACTTCCTGCTCTGTCTTCCTGAGCTGCAGTCTGGGCTCAGCAGACTGTCCCCCTGCCCAGCTAAAACAGTCCTGTTATGAAGCTCTTCCAAGGTAAATTTTTGTGGGAATGTTTTGTACTACAAATATTTGGGGGCACTTTGACTCCAGAATCAGTTTAGAGGCTTAATCTGCTGTTGGTTTGAGAGAAAGGTCAGAAGAGGTCACAGAGACTTATGTCTTCTCTCCACCATCTTGGCTCTGCTCTCTTCTCTTTGTTCTTTTGCCAATTGCCTTAGGACTTCTAGTTTTTTATTCAGTTCCTTATGATGCTCCTCTTTTCTCTCTACTTTCAGACTTCCAGAATCTTTATTTAGTTCTGAGATAACTCTTTCTTTTTAGGTATTTTAAAAATTGTCCAGTTATCTCATGCCATAGCTCTGAATGAGTAAAAGGGTGTATAGGCCCTTTTTATACTTGGTTCTTATTGATTCTCTATTTTAATCAATAAATTTTCTCAGCTAACAAAGGTAATTATTATCAAGTGGTTCTGGCCATCAGTGGAGTACTATGCTTCTATATGATATGTAAAAATACAGCAAGACTTCAATAACTGAAAAGTGCTGTAGAATTAAAGAGTGAATGAGTTTTAGAGATGTAAAGAAGCTTATAAATCATACAGTTCAAATCTCATCTTTTATTCAGAACTTTTAACTACATGAAACAAAAAAAAAATCTCCCCTAATTAAATGATTGAATTTTGACTTTCTCATATCTATTTATATGGACACACATTTAATAGTCCCTTAAAAACACAAAAAACCCCACAAACTCAGATGAGGACAAAATTTCCAGAGAAGAAATCTCAAAGAGTGATATGAATTGATCTTCAGCCCAAAGATGCTTTTTGTAAGTGCCAATAAAAGAATTTTAAAGACAAATAAGAAACAGAAGAGAAAATGAGAAAGGAAATGAGAGGTATGCATGAGAGAGTCAAAAACTTGGAAAGGGAAGGGAAAATTGTCTGAAGAAAACAACTCTTTTAAAGGTAGAATTAAGCGAATGGAAAAAGAGATACAAAAGCTAACTTAAGAAAATCACATAATAAAAACTAACACAGGGCAAATGGATGCTAACGACTCTGTGAGACCACAAGAATCATTCACACAAATGAAAAAGAATGGAAAAAAATGAAAGAAAAAGTGAAATATGTGATTGCAAAAACAGTTGACCTGGAAAATAGATCTAGGAGAGCCAATTTAAAAATTATTGGCCTACCTGAAGGCCAAGAGCTTATATAGTATTTTTCAAGAGCTCATCACCCATACAAATGTTTTGCAAATAAAATATTAATAAATAAAAAAAGAAGAGCTCATCACAGAAAACTGCCCTGATATTCTCGAAAGGGAAAAAAAAAAGTCTTTCAAAGAATTCATCAATCACCTTTGGAAAGAGATTTCATAAGGAAAACCCCAAGGAACACTGTCGCTAACCTAGCCATAGGCCTACATCTTACATCCAAAATAAGGTCAAAATGGGTACAAGATTTGGTCATAGAGGATGATAACATCAACAAATTTGGAGAAAAAGAATTATTTTAGCTATCAGATATTTGGAGTAGGGAGGAACTTATGACCAAAGAAGAACTAGAGAACATTATGAAAGACAAATTGGACAACTTTTATTACATTAAATTTAAAAGTTTTTGCACAAACAGAAACAAGATTAAAAGGGAAGTACAAAGCTTGGAAAAAAAAATCTTTACAGCCAGTGTTTCTGATAAAGGTCTCATTTCTAAAATATATAAGGAACTGTGTCAAATTTATAAGAATACAAATCATTCCCCATTTGACAAATGGTCAAAGCATATGAATATGAATTTCCAGATGATGAAATTAAAGCCATCTGTACTAATATGAAACAATACTATAAATCACTATTGAATAGAGAAATGAAAATTAAAACAATAATGAGGTATCACTGCACACTTCTCAGATTGGCTAAGATGACAGGAAAAGATAATGATAAATGTTGTAGGGGATACAGGAAAACCGTGACACTAATGCATTATTGTTGGAGTTGTGAAATAATCCAATTATATTGGAGAGTAATTTGGAACTATGCCCAAAGGGCTATAAAACTTTGTATACACCTTGATCAAGCAGTGCCATTATTAGGTCTATATCTCTAGGAAAAGGACCCACATGTGCAAAAAGATTTATAGCAGCTCTTTTTGTGGTAGCAAAAAAATGGAAAGGAAGTGGTTGCCGATCAATTGGGGAATGTCTGAACAAGATGTGGTATATGAAGGTAATGGATAATTATTGTTCTCTACAAATGATGAAAAAACTGATTTTAGAAAGACCCAGAAACATTTATATGAACTGATGCTGAGCAAAACAAGGAGAACTGGGAATACATCATATGCAATAACAGTAAGAATGTGTGAAGATCAACCAAAAACTTGGTTTTTGCCAGTGGTTCAGTGATCCTAATAGACTTTGGACAGAAAATGCCATCTGCATCCAGAAAACAAACAAACAAAAAAACAAAACTACTACTACAACAACAACAACAAAAGGAGATTAAATGCAAATCAACAATCGACACATTTCTGTTTTTTTTTTTATTTCACCTGTCATTTTAAACTTTTGCTCTGACTTTTCTCTCCCAACATATCATATCACATCATAAAGTAATGTGTATTAAAATAAATGAATTCAGTAGAAATAAAAGTACAATGAATTGTCACTAGAGATGGTAAAGTTTCCTTGATTATAAGTCTTCAAGCAGAAATCAGATGACTATTCCTTAGATGTTTTATAGTACAGATTCATTTTTTGTATAGTTCAGAGTATACATATTATAGGTTCTTTCTGACTCTAAATTTTACAATTCTGTGATAGTAAGAAAACAATAAAAATAACTATTAACCTAGCATGATTTATAAAGAAATGTGTATTAAAAATAAATTAATTAATTTTTAAAAAAGGTTGCATACCCCTTTAGGGCAGGAACTGCTTTTTCCACTTTGTATATCTCTAGTGCTTAACATAGTGGGCAACACATACTACATGCTCAACAAATGTTTACTGATTGCTTAAAAAAGAATTCTTTCCTAAATGGATATCTAAGAGTACTCTTGAAAATGTGTCAAATTAGGTAAGGAACAAGATTATGTGAAGAAATATTGTCCCATTAGCTATGAGAAACAAAAATATGTAAATTTTAGAAAAAAGGAATTTCCCAACTGAGGTATATACATCTTTAAATAAGATAATGTTTCTAAGATGTTAACATGATTGTGACCTTGAACAAGAAGGATAAAAGAAAAAAGAAAAAAAAAGTTACCCTAATAATATAATGAGAATGCTATTATAATAAAAACTTTAAAAATATTGAATGCTTCACATGCCATTTTTCCAATATGTTTTATTTAGGGAGATGTATTTCTTTTAATTCAATAAGAAATATATAAATTTGAACACCAGTATTTTGAGTTCTCATTGGTAGAACCAATAGGATAGATCATTTTCACAGATATGAGACTTTAAGTAATAAATATTAAATATATTATTTTATTGCTTCCATAGGGTAGAAATGTAACATAGTATTAAATTACCAGAAGAAATAAGACTTTAAAATTAGTGTTTAATTAAAAAAAAACATAAGAACCATGCATCCATATAAATGACTCCCATTAATCAAAGTGCCAAAATTTAGCCATTTATTAAGCATCTTATATATGCCAGAAAATGTAGAGGTTATATAATCTATTAATTTTATTCTAATAATGCTATTTTAGATCTATAGCAAATTTCTATTTTTTAAGTTTGAATTTAGGTTTTGATAAATATTAAACCATTCAGGATCAATATTCCTGAAAAAAGTGTTTTTTGGTTCCTGATTCTCTTGTGTTTCTACTCTGGCTTGTACTAGCCTAGACTCTTTTCAATGTTGCTGGTTTCTCCCTCCATTATTGTCCTTATTCCAAGTACTGTCAGAGATAGATCTCTTTTGTCCCATCTACACCAAAGTAAGTATTTAATTTCCTTATCTTCATTTCTTTCTCCTCTTCCTCCTCCTCTTCCTCATCCTCTTTTTTCCTCCTTCTCCTCCTCCTCCTTCTTCTTCTTTTTCCCAGTTCACTTTAAACTTGAAGCCTTTTGTTGCGACTAACAACAATGAATAGGGCCATTTCTCATTATTGGGAAAATCGAAGTGATAGAAATATGTATATTAAACATCACACATCACAAGTAAATATATTTTGAACAATGGCAGTATCATTGGAATACATGTATTGGATCATAGTTTTAAAACTAGAATGGATCAGGGCAGCTAGGTGGCGCAGTGGTTAGAGCACCAGCCCTGAAATCAGGAGGACTTGAGTTCAAATCTGGTCTCAGACACTTAACATTCCCTAGCTGTGTGACCCTGGGCAAGTCACTTAACCCCAATTGCCTCAGCAAAAAGAAAAAAAAAAAACTAGAATGGATCTTAAAGATCATATGATCAGATCCCTTCATTTTATAAATAATGAACTGGAAACCCAGAATGGTTAAGTGACTTGCTGTATATCACCCTAGTTAGTAAGTGATAGAGAAAAGATTTGAAATTTCTCCCAATGCAGTCTATGTTTTTATTTTCCATTTGATCAAACTGCCTGTCACTTTTATAGAGATTATAAAATAATACTTGTTTCTGATAAACATGTACCGAATCATCCAGGTGACTTCCATATTACCAGATACAATATTCTGACTAGGAGAAGAGAAATGATTTCTCAGAAAGAGACAAGCAATCTTGGAATGTTGGTGCAGAGACAGAACAATTGGAATAAGGTGTCAAACTGAAGTCATGTTCAGTGAAGACATGTGTCTCTTACATGAGGAGGTAGCAGCCTTACATGAGGGCTGCTGAGTCCTTTTTAGGTTGCATTTCAGTTTTGGTGTCTCCCTGATCCGTCCAACTGTTACCTGTACCTCCAAAATGTTGTAGGATACCTAGTAACCAAATTCCTCCCCTCCCCACTCTACATCCACAAAACCTTTCAAAGAACTGACTAAACCAGGATGAGGGTGCCTGTGACTTCCACTGTGAGTTAGGGGGGGAAAGCCTTTCCTTGGTAGAATGGGTGGATGAGAACTTTTTTTTTTCCCCAAAGCTCATGAAAAATGCTGAAGATCCTGGAGTACTTAGTTCTTGGTTAGACATCAAAGATGCCAAGGTTATCTAAAGCTCCCTAGCCATCACCAGTACTCTGGACTATGATAATACTGGATGAGAGAGAGACTCCAAAGACTTCATAAAACTCTGCCTCAATAAAATCAAGTTATTCATGAATCATAAGACAGCACACATAGCATTTTTTTCATTTTTACCTACTTTAAAATCCTGTAATGATAAGCAAATGATTACATAACAGATAGAAATACAGTGGAAGCTGTAGTCATAACCCTGTGCACAGGTAGCCCTGGCCATAGAGTTGTTTTCTCATTGGAAGCAGCAGTAGGATTTACTAGGCTCTTGTGTATTTGAACAGTCTTTTTAAGATTACACTTTTCACCTCCTTCTGTGAGGAAGGAGCTAGTAAAGGTTCCCTAAAAATTGTCTGCTTAACCAATGCTGTCCTATTTACCAAGAGAGGTGGGGATTCTACCTTGCCGTCAAAATTTTAAAAAAAAAGTGCTAAAATTGAAAAAATGAATGTACAAATTTAGAGAATCTATGCCAAATGTTCACATGGAGTACTTGCACTTGATCTATGGTAAAGCATGCTGAGCTCATATTAGTCTGATAATTCATAGTCAGACACAATAAGTTGACTTTAAAATAGTGATAACATTTGGGTCTTCTTTGAAAATGAAGGACAAAAAGCAACCAGGCAAACTGAAATTCATATTTCTTGGAGATCAGAGCATAAAACAAAGCCAGAATAAGAAGCAAAAAAACATAAATTATTGTGAGGATAGTTAATAATTATGGGGATCATATAACAGAGTGAGGCTGAATTCTTTTAGAGTTCATACAATTTCCAACACTTGATTTTCCACTGTTTAGTTTAAAATCATTTTGTTTAAATATTTAGGCATGGTTGAGTGTTCAAGCTTCCTCTAAATGAGCTGCAGCTGAATGAAATCCAAACCCTACCAGCTGCATTCTCCTCCAAAGAAACAGTCATCTCTCAGCAGATAAAACATAAACTGTATTTGTTTAAAGAAAAAAAAGCAAAAACCCAGCTGTATTAATTCATACTTCCTTTTCATGATAATGAATATCTTTAAATAATTTCCTAAATGAAACTCTGCTAAATATGATGTCATGTCTGGTATATGTCTCATTTCCCACTTCAATTGTCCATTCCTCATTTCTATAAAGTATAGAGATTAAAACTACTCATTTCCTTTTTGATTTTTAACTCTCTGTATAAGAAAACATGTCACCAAACTCTTACACATATGAATCTTACAATATTAGCCATATTATTTTTGTTATATTGAACTAGATATTCAGAAAATTAAAAACAAAATAGGCAACTTTAGCTTCCAAAGAATACTTTGATTCTTTCAATTATAGTTTTTTGGACTATTATAGTACATTGACTTTTTCTGAATTAGATTAATTCTTTTTACTATGATCATTGATTAAACCATTAGATTAAATATTAAATCAATAATTATAATCTATTTCAGGGAATTTTTCTGGTCTATGTTTCTTTTGTATCATTTAAAATCAATTACAGAGAAATGTGTTACAAATTGTCCCACCCTAATACATACTTCCTGGAGAGAAGTTGGTTTTGAAAAAATGGTCACTCCTAATCAAAGCAGTGTCATCCAAAGTTGTCATGAGAGCTTCTACATTTCTATTGCCTTGCTAACTCCATTTCCTATTTGCCACCCCAGAATGACACAGTCTGAGACAGTATCATGGGTATCCAAAGTTCTCAACTGGGATATGTAATTCTGGTCTGTTCTTTCTTCAGTCATCCACATTGCATTCTGGTCTATGAAATAACATCTAAAATGTATAAACTCATTGTTATTATAATACTGTGTAATGATTTATTTCACAATTTTCTGATTCATATGAACCTGATAATAATAAAATAGTGCATGAGTTTAAAAAATGCATAAGTTCCTTCTGAGTTCAAATCTGGCTTTAGACATAATAGCTATCTGATCCTGGGCAAGTCACTTAACTGTTTTACTTCAGTTTCCTTATCTATAAAATAAGCTGGAGAAGGACATGAGAAACCAGTATGATATTTCTGGCAAGAAAACTTCAAATGAAAATGAGAACACATATGAAAAAAATGACTGAAAAAGAAACTATACAAATCATTTAAAAAGAGTGGACAAAGTGAAATAATTTATGAAAGTTCTCCATAAAGTATAACATGAATTGCCAGACATTTTTATAGATATTTTCAAGTTCCAAAATATTTTCACATCTGTTATCTTATTTGATATCATAAAAACAATGTGGTAATTAAAACACCTGCTATTATTCCCTTTTGACATAAAAGAAACCACTTCTAGAGAATAAATTGTTTTGCTTGATGTCATATTGCTATTAATATGTGGGCCAGAACATAGACCAGAACAGACTCAGGTCTCCTCCCCTATAGCCTAAATTTCTTTCTACTTAAGTACTCCTTCAGTTTTGCCTTCTAATCCCTGAAGTACATGCTAACTCATAGGTTAAGTAAACCAATAAATTAATCTGCCACCTGACAGAGAAGTTATAAATTCACTACGCAAAATGAAACACACATTTTCTGACACTGACTAATAAGGAAATTTTTGGGGTTTTTTTTTTGACTATACATATTTGTAAAAAGTTAGGAAAAAGAATAAATGGATTTTGTTTAAAAAAATAGACATTTTCTTTTAAAGCAATTAATTCAAGGACAGTTATAAATGCTTTCAAGTATTACCACTCCAAGAAGCATTTATTTTGTACTAAAGGTAGCCACACTTCATGCTTGCCTCCAGGATCAGGTTCTTTTAGCTTCTCTAAATAGAATAACTGACTTAAAAATTCACACCCTTGGGGCTAGAAAGGAGGGCTTAGACATTTCATACTATAATAGCTTTCTAGAATTGTTGGAGCTAGAAAGGACGCTAGAGATATTTAGTTCAGATTTTCACTTTCTAGGTATCTCTTTTCTGTGTATCTCTGAGCCTTAATTTTCTTCTCTGCAAAATGAAGATATTGAATCATATGAGCTTTAATGTTCCTTTAGGATCTCGAGATCATATGACTTACTCAGTGTAACAGTGAGTTTGTGTCTGAGCTAAGGACAGAAGTCAAGCTTTACTTGGTCACTTTGCATACTGTCTACTTATTTCAGACTCCTGTAGGACTTCTGATTCATGAAAAACAAAATTCCTTATAATTTGTGTATTCTTTCCCTTTAGTAAAGATTCCCTTTCTGTTACTCTTACTTCTATGTTCAATTTGCATAAAATATTTTGACAATAAGCCTCAAAAGATTTCAATTCTGTTGGAAAAACATGCTTTTAGGGAAAGAACACAGGTTAAAGGCAGCAAAATGTGACCTAAAGAAGATTAGAACTTTATATAAATGGCCCTTAGAACTAAGATTTGCAGATGGGGCAGAAGCAATCCTTTATTTCTTACTACAAGATAACATTTTGTTAAGTGTTTTGTGGTATTCTCACAACAACTCTGAGATATAGGTACTATTATGATCTCTGTTTTAACGTCAAATAAACTGAGACAGAAGTTAATTTCCTTGCTCACGGTCCCACAGGTAGTATACAATATTGTTGTAAGTACAATTTTGAGCAAATAAGCTATTTTGTCTATTATAAATACTCCAATTAAGTATAAAGGAAATATGAATAAAAATTCTATCTGTATCCAGAGAAAGAAATGATAACTAGAACCATGCATAGAATAATTGAACATATGCCTATTTGTATGGTAGCCTACTCTAGGTTAGGAATGGAGAGAAAGGGAAAAAAGACAATATTTACATGATTATTTTGTTTCATATTTGAAAGGAATAACAAGTTATGAATAGAGATTTGTAGTTTCATGTACAATCGTCTTTTTTCTTGTCCTAGTTATGAAAATGATAATTTTGTTCTATAAGTTAAAAATATAATTTTTAAAAAGTGTTGAAAAGCAGATTTTTGTCTTCCTGAATCTAGGCCTAGTGCTCCATCTACAATATTACCTAATTTCCCCTATTTTTTTTGAGATGTCATGTTTCTATAAGTTAAAGTGCTATTTTACTATGTTTTTCTTTCATAATAGAACCAAATGCATATTGGAAAACTATTTTGGTACTGTTTAAGAACTACATGATGGCTGATATTATTGAAATCTATAATTTGATTATTTCCTTTAAATCATGTATTACTCCCCACATAAATTGGATTTTTAAAAACACTGTATTTCATACAATGATACAGGAAATAAAACTGAAAACACTATACAAATTGTCTTTATACCTTGTACAGGAACATCTGTTTATAAACATAACTTTAAATGACATATTATATTTTTGCAAAAATTATGTTAAGACAGATTTAGATGTGTTTTTAAGTGAATCTAGAATTTAGTCATGTTGTATTAAAAAAAATAAGAGAGATAACTATAAAAGGAAACAAATGAATCAGCACTTAACAGATGTAGGAATAAATATATGCCTATGGTAATAGTTACAGAAATCTCTCTGCTTTATAGTATTCTTTTCATTGTTATTGTTATTCAACCTTTTTTTTCTGTAACATTCAGGTCTTCATATCTCATTTGGGGTTTTCTTTGCAGACACATGAGAGTAATTTGGCACTTTCTTCTTTACTTCATTTTACAGATAACGAAACTGACACAGCAAGATCTGAGGCCAGATTTGAACTCAGGAAGATTAATTTGATTGACTCCAGTTCTGACATTAGACACTGTCACCTAGCTATTCAATATACTTTATAGATACCCATTATTCAGGGTTATTTCCCTTCAATTTACTGTTCTATAATTAACCATGTCTCAGTCCACAATAAATGTCAGCTTTACTTTATTTGGACACAAAATTAATTATGCAAGTAAAAATAGCTAAGTATCAAGATTTTGTAAAACAGAAAACTTTAAAAGGATACAAAATTATGGCTTGCCAGGCAGCATCAGGTCATTGAAGAGATGGAAATGGGAGGGAGAATAGATCAAAAGTAAGGAAAGATGTGGCAAAGTACAGAGAAAAGAGAATGGATAACTTTACACAAAACAAATTCCTGGCACAAAACAAATTCCTTTAAGCAAATGACAAATTATGAATAGACATAGCACTCTGTAAGAGGATCAATGAACCAGGTAAGACTCCAACTGCTAAAGATTATATGTAATATGGAGCAGTAAGATATTTCAGTTACAATTTGTCTCCCACTTCTGAAAAACAACCTTGCTATAGGGCTCCCATATTATTGTATTCTACTATCTCATATCTACTATCTACTAATCCTTTAGATTTTCCCTCAAATAGAGAAAGCTACATTTTCTAGCAATCTGTCTAAGTAATATGGGGTTGTATTCTAATTTATTTTCAGTGTAATTCAAATAACTTAAGTGAAATTAAACATGTATCATATATAGAAAAAGTATCAGCACATTTATAGTTTGTTTAAATTCAAAGGCCCTTCCAGCCAACTCACTTTCAAAAACTGGTCATGTCCATAAGTTATGCCATAACTCCCTTTCTGCTTCTAAGGGTAATCTTTGAAGTGTTGGACTATATTTCTTTAATGCTTTTGAATCAAATGTGTACTCCTCTTTATTAACCATAACTTGTTATCAACAGTTTATTTTAAAATTTAGTATTAATTAAGCTTTTCAAAGGATTATTTGATGCAAAGATAAACAAAGAAGACTATTTATGATGCATTTCTCCTCTGAACTAGTACAGGAAGAATTAACACACTTTTTCATCTATAATCTCAGTCTCTGGGTAGGGTACCCCAACTTAGAACTTTAACTTCAAAGCATTCTTGCAACCAAATTCATTTCAAAATATACCATAAATAGTGCTGTTTTCTTCTCTGCTATCCCAGTCACTTTGATGGCTTTGTTGTCTTCTCCCTTGTGTTTACTGTCTTATAAATTTTAGTATGAAATCACACTCCTGGACTTTTGGAATGGGCTATTTCAATCTTTTAAAGTTCATAAACTTTAGTCATTTCTAATACTCTTCCATTTGAAAGTAAGGGAGGATAATAACCACAAACAATCCAGAAGAAACAGCAAAGCTAACTGGTCACTGGACAAATGTTCATGGCCTTAGTGGTAGATAAAGACTAAAGGTCTCTCTTTCCACTAAAGATTTACAGAAGTTTTTACTTGGATACAGCCAGTCAGGAAATTGTGGAATCATTACATGCTTTTATGCTTTCAGAAGCAGGCTCACTTGCCTCTTCCATATTGGCTGGCAGAAAGCCAAACATTCTGCATGTGCTCAGAGGTTGGTGCTCCTCTTGACCAGGCATTTATTGTAGGCATATTACTGAATACATTTTGTAAAAGTTTAAATTAAGCAATTCATTTCAACAAACTTGTACTAAACATCTATTATCTCCCAGCCAATATACTAGGTGCTGGAAATACAAAGAACAAAAGAAACTAATCATTGATCTCAATAAATTGTCATTCTTCCGGGCAATAAAACATTTATACAGATAAGTAAAAACAAGATATTTTAGAAAGCAAAAAGAACTAACGTGTTTTGGGATCAATAAGTGTTTCCTATAGAAGGTGGTAAAAGAATTAATACTTAAAGGAAACTAAGGATTTTAAGATCAAGCTGTATCTTAAAGGATTTTGTTTCAGAAATAAGATATAATCTCTATAAAGCTATGGAGATGGGAAAAGGAAGGTAAAGTATGGAGAGCACCTTAGTGGACTACTTTGGATAGGTTATAACATGTGTGAAATTGAATCAACTGATCTGAAAATGTGGATTGGCATTAAATTATAGATGGGCTTAAGTATTATGTTAACCAGTCTTTTATATGCTAATGTATTGTGGAACTAATGATGATTTTTGAGTGTGGGAATGAAGTGGTAAGACATACCTCAGGGTAATTATTTTGTCAGTTAAGTCAAGGCAATGAACACTTCAATATTTAGCATATGCCACACACTATGCTGGAGGCACAATTACAAGCAATAAAAAAAATATCCTTTGTTCTCAGGAGGCTTATCTTCTAATGGGGGAAAAATAATACATAAAAGGGAGGTGAAAACAAAAGGAAAAATCCCAGCAGCTCATGGGAGACAAGAGACCTGAAGACCGGAATTCAAGTAAGAAATTCGTGTAAAAGTCCTAAACCAAGTGAGTTCTAAACCAAGCACTTTTAATGAAAAGGTTGGAATTAAATTGATGGCAATATGGCTTAAATAGGAATGTAAACCCTGTCGGGGATATAGAACTGGTTTAGCAAATAACTGGTTATAGGAGGAGATTGGAGAGAGAAGAATTAAGAATGATTCTTAAAATAAAAGTCTTCATTTCTAGAAGCAGAGGAAAAATGAAGTTAAAAGATAAAATGAAAGGAGTCATGGTGAAAAGGTAATTATAATCATTATTATAAATTGGGTTGCAATAAACATATAGATAACTAGGGAATAAAGAGAATAGAGCATAAGAATTGGAGTTGAAGACGAATTCCAATCCTATCTCAAACACACACTAGTTGTGTGACCCTAGTCATGCTAGTTAACCTTTATATTCCCTTGATAGATTTTAAATAATGAAAACCACCATACATATAACTTTATAATGATTACTTTAATTCTGTAGCTAGATCAAAAAGTGACTTCTGCAATACTTAAAAAATAGTGGTCTGATCATTCAGGTTTAATTGAGGACATTTCTAATACAGAGTAGAAAGGATAAGTACAATGTTTAAAATTTTTACAATTATGGGGAATGGTATGTCCTAATTTTATGAATTTAGAACTATAACCTTATCTTGTGACTCCTTTTACATAGTTTAATTTTGTGCAATATTTTAAAATTGTCACTATTGATTAAATATATATGTAACAGGGAAAACCAGAACTGCCTTAATGAAGTTAATATGTTGTGACAGAAGTGACTAAAGACAAGGGTTTGCTCATCTACAATATATTTGATAATTTGTTTTTGCCATGTATACTATCAAGT
>JAJPUD010009946.1:27285-68282 GCA_023553655.1 Myrmecobius fasciatus | reverse complement strand
TTTTTTTTTTTTTTTTTGGCCTTTTGTATCTTCAGCACTTAGCTGGCACACAGTAGGTACTTAATAAATGCTTGCTGACTTGATTTAAGTCAAATATTAAGTTAATAAAATAGCATAAAAGCAACCAAAAAATAAAGGAGACAAGGGAAACTGAATCTATTCCATACATTAGAATATGGAGGTATTATTAAAAAAAATAAAGCCAAACTATTTTTGTAGGAATCATTATGCAATCAAGAAAAATCATGTAATGTGCAACAAGGACCATTAGTTACATTTTGACAGTAAACAATTACATTATGATTCAATTATTTGCTTGTTTAAAATTTGTTGACAAAGAAGAACTTTGAAGATACTTTTTGCCAAAGCTTATGTTGGGATTAACATTCTACATTTTAATACCCTGGGTGAAATTCCAGTCTCTACCCCGATAATGGATACAGTTTGGTTGAAAATATAACAGTGGATGTGGAGGGAAAAGTCCTAAAAACTCTTTGAGTTAAATTATTTAAGACTGATCACAGATCTAATTACTATTTCTTTCTAGACACATGGAACTTTATTTATTGCTTTGTATATAAGTGTTTTTTGGACATGGGGAGCAGACATGATGGTACAAAAAATAAATTAAGCAGAAAGAAGGGGTAGCAGATAAAAAATAAATTCAATGCTAATGTGAAACCAATTTCTATGTTCTTATTCCACAAAAAGCAAGGGAGCTTGCTGTTGTTCTGAGATTCATAACTCCTACTACTGAGTGAAGCAGGTTTCTTGCATTGTTTTGTCATTTCCAGAATTGGAACAAGAATTTCCAACATCTGCTAAAGCCAATACAGTAGTGAATCTCAGGACAATAGGAGTAAATGTCTTATTAACCATTACACAGGGAATGATAGCAGTTAGAAGTGCACAGACTATTTGCTGCCCCAGGCTGAAGCTGGTGATTGCCATATCTAGTCCCTTGAGAATAAGCTTTGGTTCCTCTAGTGAGAGGGAGGAGGCACCTCAGTGGTATTTTCCACTCTTGTGTTCTAACACCAATCACCCAAAGTTACTTCTAAAAAGGAGTTGCCACACCAATCTATGGCAAGTATTTAAGGAAAAGGATAAAAATACTAGAGGGACAGCAAAATTAGAGTTCCAAGGTTACTAGGGCACCAAGTGAAACTGGGTGGCATCTGTTTGAGTGCCTGATTCAGGTGATTTCATTCTGAAGCAAATGACCAAATAGGAAAACTATTCTAAAAATGGGGAAAAAAGATATTTTGTTTAAGATCAAAAAATTCAAATGAGACCGTAAAGTAACACGGAAAGTTTGACTTGATCTGTAGATGAAAATCTATGTCCACCTAATTAAGAGTAAAAACTGATCCATGGATATGATCGTGTTAAGTAGCTTTCTTTAAAAATATCTGACAAGTCAAAAATGGAATTTTCCTAGTTAAGTTCAGTCTTGCTAGTACTAAGAATAAAAATATCTTGGCTTTTAAAAAGTATTTACTGAGAATATAGAAAGAATGAGGCAGAGAAATTACACTAGTCCATTCATTTAAAATTCCAGTAGAATTAAAATGTGACAGCAAAAGCACAGACCCGAACAAGTCTGGACTACAAGGTGTGGTACACTGGAAAAGTGGTTCAGTTCAAATCTGAAAAAGAGAAGATCTCTTTAAAAGTTTAGAGTGGCCTATTCTATGACCAGGGCCATTCAGAAAAAAATACTTTGCAATTGTGCCTAAGAATCAAGGTGAAAAGTCTCTCTGAGGGTTGCATGATTACTCACAGAAGACGGACTTCACCTCAGACTATTCCAAAGAAACAACCCTAAAAATATCTTTGTCTCTCATTCGTAAGTACTTTGCTTTTTAGGCAAAAGAATAACTTAAAAAAAAAATTAGAGCTGTTTTCTTTTAAGTCTTGTATTTAATTTTACACATAACAGAAAGCAGAATCCCCTGTCCTCCCCTCGCCTTTCATGAATCCCTCAGATCTGTTCCTACTTCTTCTGCATCTTAGAGATAGATGATAGACTAAATAGAATTAGTACCTGCTTTGGTTGGACTAGAGAATCCAAAACCTTGTGCTGCTACACTCCCTCCTCCAGAACTGAATGTGCCTGCAGGCTTTTGATCTCCAAATGATGAGCCAGAGAATCCACCGAAGGTCTTGGCCCCACTGTTTCCAAAAAGGTTAGAAGTATCTGGAGAAATGAATAACACTTATGAAGATTATAGGGAAAACTTATTTACTTCTCAAGATCGAAGTCACTAACAAAAGGGAAGGAGGAAACCTCATTGGAATATGTGAGGGATGTGATTAAAAGGAAAAAAAAAAATCTAGGATCTAAGCCAGTAGATAGGTTTGTACTTTTATTAAAAAACAATTTCCTCAATAGTTTCTTGGACCATGATTACGGGTTAATAAACTCTGGCAAGAGAAGTCAGGATTTTCCTGGCATGATTTTACAGTCAAATATACTAAGGACAGTGTGGTCCATTTAAAAGAGGCCCTTTGGCATTCCATTAAGTGGATCCCTTTTAAATAGGCCACCGTTTATGTTCCCCAAGGAATCTTGACCCATGACAATAGTATTAACAGACTACAAACTTAAACATAAGATACATGAAGGTTTTTTCATATAAATATAGATAATAGTAGGTGTCATTTTATTTCTTGGAATTTTCTTTTATTTATAGTTACAATTGTCACTGAGGAAAGGGGATAGTCTCCTAAAGAATTAGGGGCAACTTAACATTTTAATGAACTTAGGAAAGCAAGATCAAAACCAAGTAAAATGGTCTCATGAGTTTCTCTTATTCTTTTCTGTATGGTTTATTTGGTTTGACATTTTTGATGATACCTGATTTGAAGAATTCAATTCAATTTAACAAAAACTTATTAAACTTTGGCTAGGTAAAAAGGACTGTACTAGACAAAATAAGGTCCTAGCCTTAAGAAGTTTATATTCCATGGGCAATGGAGTACCTAATAAAATAAATATAAGCCAGATCATGAGCAACTAGAGGATCAGAAAAGGAGGTGGTACCTACTGGAGCAAAGCCCTAAAAAAATGCTAAGGATTCTAACAGATGGAGATGAAAAGACAATGCATTCCAGGTATACAAGATGGTATGTGCAAATGCAGCTGAGAGAAATAGAATAACTGGATAAGTAGGCTGGACCCAGACTGAGCAGGATATTAAACAGCAGGCTAAGAAGGAGCTTACATTTTAAGCTAGAAGCAACAGGAAGGTACTGAAGAACTGTAAGTAAGGGAGCAGCCCAGTCAGATCTGTGTTATGGAAGATTATTGTGACATCTGTTTGTGCAAGTCTGGAAGCAGGGAGACCAATTAGGAGGCTACTGTATCAGTCCAGACAAAAGAGGGTGAGGTCCTCATGGGAAGTGGAAGTAGAAGCATAAGGAAAACCATTATTTTGCTATTTCTGATCTCAACAGGAACCAAGGAAGTGCTGGAGAATGTAAAAGAAAGTATGAGAAACTTTCAGCCTGATTTCCTCTAAGAGGTCCCCTAAAGGTTCTTGACCTTTTTATGTTTTTCTCCTAGGTCACTTATCCACTACCAACAATGAACTGTTGCCAAGCAAAGGGGAATAAAGGAAGCTGCTAAAAACTCAGGTCTAAGTGTTCTAATGATCATAGTTATCACTTTATTTATTTATTTTGGTGAAGTAATTGAGGTTAATTGACTTGCCCAAAATCACAAAGCTAGAAAGTGTTAAGAGCTTGAAGTTGGATTTGAACTCAAGTCCTCCTGACTACAGGGCCAGTGCTCTATCCACTGCAACATCTAGCTGCTCCCTATCAAGGAGTATGACAGGTAATACATGTTTTTCATGCACATATGAAATCTGTCTTAATTAGATGATCTATATTAATAGAGGGATGAAGTTAATAAACCAGATAAAAGTTACTGTATTTGACTTTGGACAGTTTATGCAACATTTTGGGAGCTACACTTTTCTAACTGTACTTTGCTTGTACTGCTTATTGGTTTATATCAGCTGAATGACAGGAAAAAATCCTGGATTTAAAGCCCACCTCAGACCCTATCTGTGGAATCATGGGCACACCACCTCACCTCCCTGGGCCTCGAGTTTCCTCACCTGTAAAAAGAGGAAGTTGTCCTATATGGCCTCTGAAGTCCCTAGGATACATGATTGTGGCTCTGTTACATAACCAGTCATGGGGCCTCCCCTTAAGGTAATAGGAGGCCACTGGGCTGATGACTTGTAAGGTTTTACTTCTTTTAACTCTAACTTCATGATTCTATAAAACATGGTAGAAAAGCCAGCAGCAAATTGAAAAGAAAGTCCCTTACAGTTAATTAACAAAGGGTAAACCACAGACTAGATAGAGTTGTCCATGTCGCTGAAGTGAAAGCATATTATGTACCTCCTAAGATTCCTCTTTTGGAACTTCTAAAGTACAGAGGTCATTTGAAGAAAGAAATTCTCTCTCAAAGCCAATTTAATCAAACTTTTTTGGATTCTTCTTACAGCCCCAAAAGAACAAAGTGCAATGCTACCAGTATGTTCAGTTATGACATTATTTTTACTCTATGCAGGGTTCTGGCAAGCCTGCCTGTGGAGACAGTAGCACCTCTCAATTCCTGGTTTAGTAGCCTTGTAAGGTCTGATTCAGATCCCTACATGGCTGTTCTCTTTTCAAAAACATCCTTGACAATTTGTGACCACTTGGCTAAGGACACAGGACTGAACATGTCAGGCATGTGGCAGTTGAAAACTCTGGAGCAGAGAAAAATCAATTTCTATTAGCCCAAAATAAAGTACCGTGTATTTATTGAGTTCTGAGCTGTATCTGTATAAAAGCTGCCCCTTTGAGCTGCCTGATCTTTCCCTTACTGTGCCAAGCTAGAGGTTACATTTTGGAGCTTTCAGTGCCAGTATATTTGATACTGGAGACAAACAGAGGAGCATACCTCTCTCAGCAAATCACTGTTACTGGGTATTTCAAGAACAAACAGCTCTCATTTCCTGCCTCTGCTGGTGCTAGCAACATAAGCCCCACAGAGCAAACAGGAGTATAGATGCATAGTTAGACTTCCTGGGTCTTCAGTCAGACAAATTTTGGTGTAACTATATAAAAATTAAGGTCAAGTGAATTCCTGAGGAATATGGTTAGCATCTTCAATTGCTTGGTAGCCAAAGAAAATATAAAATTAGTGTTTCTTTAAAAGTCCTCTGTGTTCAAGGTCCACATAATTACCACCAGTATTTTCCCTTCTCCTTCCTTCAATCATAATTCAGTTCAGCTTAAGGATATGACCTGAATTTAACATAGATCAGGAATAGAATTGGTATTAGTGAAAAAAAAAAAAAAACCCTCCCCTAAAACCCACTATATTTTTCTTCTTAGCTTATTCTGTCACTGACTTCTCCCTTAGAAGAGTCACCCAGACCTTATGACTCCTGGAAATTCTTATTTCAAAAGCTAGTATTATTATTTTAGGAGATTCTTCATTGGCAAAATATATTAGCCAATAAGAAAAAATGTGCAGTAATCTTTGGGAATCATCTCATAACCCATATTTTCGAGGCAACAAACACAGGCCTCTGAATAACCACACACCCACTCCATCAGTTTTCCTTGTCGGCCAAAGAAGAGGGAATAAGTAAGCTTAATTTCCCAGGAGAGATTCTTAATTTGAAAACACTAGCATAACATAATAGAAGGATCTTATATGGACTTCTAAAAGAAAATGAATGAAAGAGGAATTCCCACAAACAACAGACATTAACAGCACAAAAGTGTCCCTGAGAGGAAATAACATGATTATGGTCATACTTTGGATAGTTATTAAAGGGAAGAACAATAGAAAAGCAATAGGGGGTAGTGGAATTATCTTCATTAGACATGGAGTCAGAAAACCTGGATTCCAAGCTGGGTGATCTTGGAGAAACTACTATATTGGGCCCAGGGAGGAGGAAGAGACTGGACTAGATGGTCTGGAAGGTTTTTTTCCAGATCTAAAACCTATTCTAGACCATTTTATATCACTAAGGAAAACAAATATGAACCTAATGCAAAATTTCAGAAGCTGAAATAGGAAGATTTTCTTCTGTTCTACTTTGAAGATTCTTAAGACCAAATGTTAATTGCTAGACTTTCAAAAGCTGGCTTCTTCATTTGGTGACACTCATATCCCTTTCATGTCCTTGAACAAAATGAATGTGTTGAGGAATGGAAACAATATTCTCAGTACAAATCTAAAGAAGGTAACTGCTCTGTAAGGGCAAATCCTGCTGAATTCTAGGGATTCAGTGGTTCATACTGAGAGGAATGCTGGATAAAGAAAGAAGCCCATATTTTGGGTGGAGATCACACAAAATCCAATGTATATTATTTCTTGCTACTCTTACCCCTTCTCTCTCCCCCAGTATTACATTTCCAGTTGTTTCTCAAGATTATAATACAAGGGGAAAGAACAGAATGAATAAATATTCAGAGGTAGAAATGCATAGAGGATGATGTCATCATCCATGTTATCATGGAAGAGATGAGTCTGGTTGAAATAGAGAATTTGTTTTGGGAAAAGTGAAGTCAGAAAGGCAGAACGTAGAGGGCTTTCCTTGAAGGTCAGACTAAATAACTTCAACTTTTTCTTGAAATCTACTAAATAAAAGGTTTTTGAGCAGAGGGACAAACTGGTGAAATCAGTGTTTAGATTAAGATCAGTCTGACAACAAATGGGATATAAAGATTGGAAAAAAAAAAAGGCTACTACAATATCCAGCTGGCTAGGCTCCAATATAAACATATTCCTGTGTGTGCATGTGCATAAAGGGTAGGATGGTTGGTAATGGAGAGTTTCCTAGAGCAGAGTAGAGAGTGGGGGGGATAGCTAGCCATTCAGGGAAATGAGGAGATGGGATGATCCCTCTGCAGTGCTACCCACTTACCCTATGTAGTAAAGTCCTTAATCAATTTAGTCTTGGATTAGAAAAGAAAAGCCAGAGAATAGATATAAATAAGCAGCAAAAAGAGAAGAGAACTAGAGAGTTTCAACAGGATCAGATACCAAGACATTAAAAAAAGACCAGTAATACTTTAGGAAAAGCCCATAATCACTGATGATTTTAAAGAGTACAGTACATTTGTTTCCCCCCAACAGAAAATTATTTGCTTTTTTCTTCTTTATCTTCTCTTTCTGTAGTTTCATTTGATTTTTTTTTCCTTTCCCCTTTGTATATCTTTGGCTTGCCATCCCATCCATAGTAATTTCTTAGTTGGAGTGGCTGCATAGTCAATGCTTAAGAAGTTGCTGTCCTTGGTACTATTTAATGACACTTTAAATACTTTAAAAAACCAAACCCAAACTTAACAACATGGTTTTTAACTTTCTATCCCTTCAACTTGATCCCTACCTCCAATTAACTCCAAAGAAGCTACTGATGGCTCCCTAGCTTCCTAAAAGGGCTACCCATAAAAAATAATACCTGCATTTTTGTGGATGATCAAAACTTATTATTATTTTAAACCCAAATCCTCAGCTAGCACACTGATATTATTAGCTGAATAATATATTACATTCCAGCTAAGAGTGACTATTTCAAAACACTGTTTATATGAATAACACTACAAGGTGAGATGAACCAATCATCACCCAACAAGCACTTATTAAGCCCTTGGGTGCTGGTAAACAGAAAATTCTAATGTGAAGATTGAAATTTTCAAATTTTAACTTCTGAAGTGGTAGACACAAAACTCTATCTGAATACATTGAAAACTGCATAAAAATTCCAGATATACAATTTTGTGGGCAAGAACAACCCTACTATTTTCTTACTAAATAACCTGTTTCATTCCTGTTGTCAGTGACATCATAATTATGGACACCGAGTCTTCAGATTCAAAAGGGAGAAAAATAAGGAAAGAGTTTTGTTTTGAACTAGATGATACCTCAATAGAGACACATGTCTATTGAGTTTTCAGAACACTATCTCCTGAATCATTAAAGTTTTATGTTACACATTAAATGAAAGAATAGAAGACTTGGGCTGTGAACATGACAGACTTCCAGTTTCCTGATCTAATCCTCCCATCAGCAGCATGGTATTTTTTAATGATTTAAAAAACAAACTTTGTATTACTTCCAACTATGAACAGACATCAACAAAGAACCTTAGAAATGAGAGTCAGGATATGGAGTGAATACAGCTTCAGAGGAAAATCAAACAAAATGCAACTAATGAGAAATAATTAAGGCTTCTAACTTTTGGGTGACATTTCCCTATAAAAGCTGAGTTTTAGAGAAAGATTAAAAGAGGGCCATTGCATCAAGGAAAACACTTTCCCTCACATAGGTTTTTGCCTTCTTAAAGATGATTTCTGGCTGTCTGTACCCATCATATCATTTCACTCCCAACAAACAAGAGAAAGACATGAGTCTTGGGAAGCAAATGCCTAGCAGAGATATACTTTTTTTTTTTTAAATACTTCTTGGTGGATTTTTTCAAGATTATAAAGGACACTATTTGTTAACCAGGTACCATATAAAGTCAGTCACAGCTGCATTTAAGAAAACTTGTTTTAAAAGGGCACTTGTTCTTTTTTTTCCCCTTCCATTTTTCTTCTTTAACTTCCTGTTAACACTGTGAGGGAGGCGATACTGATGAAAAACTAAGGAATGGGGAAATTTTTCATTTTCTCTGAACATCTGGCTTGCTTACTTGGGGTGGCTGCAGATCCAAATCCCCCGCTGGCTGAGCTGAATGGGTTTTTGTTGGCAGCATCCTGGCTAGGTTTTCCTCCAAGGCCACTGAAGAAACCTCCACCTCTTCCAGTGCTTCCAGACCCAAATAAACCTCCACTGGAAGAAGATGACTGCTGAGAAACAAAAGAAACAGGAAATATGATATGATTAGAGGTCACTGCAAAATAGCAGGGCATATCTGTGGGCAGGAGACCCTCATATGCCCTCCAAGCAGAAAAACTTTTCCTAATGGAGACTCCCGAAATATGAAAAGAAGCTGGCCTTAGAAACAATTCTAAAGGACAATGGATTTTCAAACTGTTCTTTGTCTAGGACTCTAACTCAGAAATGATGTATAAATAACTGGTTGCGTTTAAGTGGTATTTATACTGTTGTCTCTGGTCCTTGTTCTATATTAAGCAAGATAGGGACATAACATCCAGTCTTCAAGAATTCTACAATTTCAGAAGCTTTAAAAACATCATTATAAATCATGAAGAATCCTGACTCTTATACAGTCAGATTGAACAAATCAGCTACTGACAATATGTGATTTATGCTGCTTCTTGCTGCTCCCACTCCAGTTCTCTTATCCCCACAATTTCTACACTTTTATTTGATAATGAATTTCACTGTACTGCAGAAATCAGCCTAAATAAGCTGCACTGTTGAAATGATGACCATAGCTGAATTCTGTCCAAGTTCTCAAATTTTGTCTTCAGATGCTGCCCTTAGCTTAAAAACACATGCTGAGACAAAGATGTAGCAGAGACCTCATTTCCCAGAGTGGAAATCAGTTCTTCTAGGCAGATGAATGACAAACTCTAAGGGTCATTAACATCATTCAAGTATCATGTTTCCTTTGTTAGTACTATACGCTTAGCATAGGAAAGAGTGCAGGATTTAAGAGTCCTACTATAAACACTTATTAGTTGTGTGACCCTGGCCAGGTCATGTAACTTCTCTGAGTTCAGGGCTGTTGTGCCAATCAAATGAGAAAAAGCACGTAGAGACCTGTGTAAACTTTAAAGTCCCATATGAATATAAGTTGCTATTTTCTGTTATTCCTCAAAGACTTTGTGAAATTTATAAGGTTATGAGACACAAGACTCAAGTTTCAACTACTATGACAACTAGAAAATATATTTTCTGACTGAGCTGCATTAGCCAAAATTAAATGGACTTAATTAAAATACTAGAGCTCCTGAATACTGAAATAAGGAATGAATATTAGCTTCCTCTGGGATAAGCATGGAAAAATTTGATTAGAACAAATCACAAAGTGGGCCCTTTGAGAGGTAACCCATGCAATGAAGAAAGCCCTGAGCTTAAGAGTCAAGAAAACTGGAGTTCACATCCTGCCTCAGAACTGTATGACTTTCCTATGTGACCCAGGTCACTTAAGCTCCTTCAGACTGTTTCCTAGTCTATAAAAAGATGGGAGATGGGGGTGGAATGGATGGCTCCACAAGGAGCCCTCTAGCTCTAAACTGTAAGTCATTTCATTTCTCTGGCCGCCTGCTTTTTCATCTATAAAATGAGGGTGTTGGGCATAACTTCCAAATTCCTGTCCAATTCTAAATCTAAATCTCTGATCCTCAAATATCCAAAGCAGCAAATTGCTACAGGACAAATCAGGATTATTTCTTTTATGTGATGTAGTGGAGAATAGTCAGCTCCATATATTTGGTTAGCTTGTGGCCTGTCAAGAAAGTGAAAGTAAAATGATTACATACTTTGGGCTGAATGTTTTTCATCACCTTGCCTGACTTTTCACTACCCTGGTAGCCAGATGTTCCACTCTTCCTGCTTAGAGACAGAAGCTCAGCCTCCTAGGCAATAGTGCATGGAAACATCACTGCCTCTGTGTGATACACTGCCAAGCTCTTTAGTTCAGTAAAGGCAAATCCTGCATCATCAGAACATGCTGTTAGGCTGCTTGGGAATCACCCTGAGTAAACCAAAGGCAGCTTCTGTACTGTAGGTTCACTAAGGACACTCAGGTGTGCTTACTACCTGAGATGAAAATTTTTCTTTTCATTGCTAGAGACATTAAAATTGAAGATGCCTTAGCACAATGGAATGCTTAATTTCACACCTTTAACAAGCTCTAAGCTGAACAGTCTGGGGCACTGAATAGAAATGAAGGAGAGAAGGCCTCCTGAAACTCACAAGATGTCTATAATTTTTTCTCTTCTCTTCTACTTACATTCTCTTCTCCCTATTTCAATATTGAAAGGGTCAGGATCATATTTAAATGGACTAGGAAGTCTTTGGAAAGGAAGCTCAGCTTGGTAACCATGACTTGGTCTCTTCCAGCAAGCAGCATGAAATGAGGCATAAATCACGAGAGGCTACAGTCTTCAGAGACAGTCTGGGAGCAGCAAAGGATCAGAATAAATTGGAATTCAGGACCCAGCCCAAAGACTCCTGAGGAAGTTCCACAGAGGATGGAGAGATGGTCTAAATTCACCTTTTTTCAGCAACTTCACTGCTTCTGGACTTCTCTGGATCTCTGAATCATGCCTTTCTTCATCCCTGGAAAATCTAGTTATGCTGCAAAATTGAATCTGCCTGGTTGTCACATCTCATCAGTAGTTTCTGCCCCTCTGAGCAGACCTTGACTGGAGGGCAGAGATGCGATCTCCATCCTCCCTCAACTGCTTTTGGATTTCTTTGGAACTTTTCATCATATTCCAAAACAAGGACCCTGACTCCCTCTTCCCTTTTCAGTGTCTTTTTTGAGTGATGTCTTCAGATTTTGAGTTCCTTGAGGCTAAGAATTGTCTTTGTTTTCATTTGTATTTGTATCCCCACTGCTTAGCACAGTCTCTGGCACAGAGTAGGTGCTTAATAAATGTTTACTGACCGAGTAGGCAACATAGATAATAAAAAGAGGGCAGGCCTGAGTCCCGAGACTTGAATGAGTCCAAAGCCCAGTTCTCCCATTTATGACAGAGAGACTGTCATTTTACTTCTCTGAACTTCAGCTTACCTATCAATAAAATGAGGAAAATACTACTTGTATTTGAGGACTGTTGTGGGAAGAGCACTGCAGACTTCAAAATGTTGTAATAATATGAGAAGAAACTAATAATTATTTAGTAGCAATGGTGTGTGCAGGATGAACTGAGGGTACTTGGGGAGGTTTAGAGAGTACAGGGGAGTCATATGTAAGAAAAAAATGACTGAATACCAGTAAGATACCCTGACACACTAACACATACCAACAAATACCAACAAACCCACTGTTGTCCTACCTGGCCAAAGACTGTGCTTCCAGTCCCTGTTGCTTGACCAAACACAGAACCTGTATTGCTGGAACCAAAACCTGTAAAATGAAAGTGTTATCAGTATTCTTCTTATGGCTTGTAATCACTACTTAGATCTAAATGGCTTAAGTGGCCTAATTTGTGCCATTCAGGAGTTTTGACACGGAAATGAAAGAAACAATGAAAGAGGAAGGGAAGAAGCAAGAAGAGAGGGAGAGAAGAAAGGAAAATAAAGTGGGAAGGAGAGAAGGAGAGAAGGGGAGAAGGGGGAGAGAAAAAGCAAGAAAAGGAGGAAGGGGAAAAGGGAAAGGAAGAAGTGAGAGAAGGAAGAAAGAATAGAGAGGAAAAGAAGAGGAAGTGATAAGAACAAAAAAGGAAGGGGAAGAAGGGAAGAAAGAAAAGAAAGGGGGAAGGAGAAAGAAAGGCAGAAAAGGCATTTCCTTCTTTGGGGATTTTGGGTTGAGTAGAGGAGAGACTGCAAAAGTGTCTTTGGATTAGCTTGTAGGTCTTCAGAGGAGAAGAGAGAATATTTCAAATTCTTTGGACAATCTTAAATAGGCTCTACCT
Source organism: Myrmecobius fasciatus (assembly GCA_023553655.1). Lineage (NCBI taxonomy): Eukaryota > Metazoa > Chordata > Mammalia > Dasyuromorphia > Myrmecobiidae > Myrmecobius > Myrmecobius fasciatus. The sequence continues at coordinate 55,706 of JAJPUD010009946.1, read as the reverse complement.
TCTTCACTCTCTTGGTTGGGACACTGTCTTCTTGTCACATTTCAAATCAAATAGGCAAGAAGGAGGCTCCTCAGAGAATAGGAGTGGACACCCTCAGGGTAGAGTATTATTCCCTTAGACACACATTATCACAGGATGCCAAAAATGGAGGGAATTTGAGGCCATTTAGTTAAAATTCCTCATTTTTCAGAGGAGAAAATGGAAGTTACATGATTTGTGTGAGGTCACTGAGAATTAATGAGACACAACAAGTTTTGATTTGAGGTCTTCTGACTTCTAGGTGTAGGACCCTTTAGTATGCTGCCCTGATCCAGATCTTATACTAAAAGAATGTAAATAAAGGAACAAATAACCACTAATGAATTTGTCTAACAAACAAGCAAAGCACCAGATAGAAAGCATTTACATGATACACTGACAGATGAACCATCTTTCATAGGAGTTAAGAGGACCCCAGTTCTCTACCTCTGTGCCTTTAGGCCTCATCTGCAAAAAAAAGGGTATGTGTGATTAAATGGCCTGTAAGTTAACACAATCCTCCGATCAATGGAATTAAAAAAAAAACACAAAACTAGGTAAATATTTTCAAGGTCTTGATGCCTCTCAAAATGTTTATATAAATATAGAATATAGCACAGTGAGCTGCTACAGCTTCACTTTCAAAAAAGTTAAATTTTTAAAAGTAGTTAGTGACAAACAACAGAAACATCTGCCTACCTGAACAATACTAAAACCAGACAGCTCTGCCAGGAAGCAGTGCTGCATAATGAAAAGATCCTGCATCAAGTGTCAAGGTGTTTGGGTTCGAGTCAAAAAGTTACCTCTATGGCTATGGGGAGTTAGTTATTTTTACCTTAATAAAATAAAGGGCTTGGACCAGATCTAAGGTCATTTGCCTCTAGAGTCTATGAAAAACTTCCAAGGTTTCAAGTTGGTGGTAGGAATTGGTGAGAATACAGGTTTGCCATCACAAAGTTTCTTCCAGCTCCAAAATTCTAAAGGTCATTACGTTGCCTGCAATAACTTTCATGAAACAACTCTTGCTATTGCTTATGGAACCCTGATAGTCAATGGAATGGGAAAATCCTGAATTAGTAATGTTGGAGTTGGGAATGAATAGGGAAGGGCAGGCCCACCCTTGTTAACCAAAGACACAACTGAAACTTGCCATTCCATAGGACCCCACCCGGTTCTTACCTGATGCCTGGCAAAAGCTGAAGCCAGAGGATGAGGCAGTCGTGGTGGCTGCAGTGCTACCAAACACAGAGCCTGCTTGGCCAAAGCCTGTGCTCTGCCCAAAGCTTGGGGGATTGCTCTGTCCAAAAAGACTGCCACCAGTACTGGCAGAAGACTGCCCAAAAGAGAAAGAACTAGCACTGTTGGTGCTAGAGGAAGCACCAAAGACATTCCCACTGCTGACTGCTGTAGTAGATGAAGCAGGCTGCCCAAAGGCAGGGACTGAGCCAAAACCGGTCTGATTAAATGAAAATCCGCTTGTGGAGCTGCTTGCTGGCTGCCCAAAGGCAGGGGCCTGTCCAAATGCTGCTTGCCCAAAGCCCCCAGTGGGAGGGGTGCCAAAAGCGGGACTCCCAAACCCTGGGCTGGAAACCTGGGGAGTGGCTGTTGTGGTGGTGGCAGTAGTGCCCGTCTGCTGCCCAAACAGAGAAGGTGCTGAGGTGGCTGCCAACTGTCCAAATACAGAGGCCGCAGAAGGGGCAGGGGCGGCCTCACTGGCTGGCTGGCTGAAAGCAGAACCCGTGGAGCTGGTGGTAGGAGTTGGTGAGAACACAGGGGCGCCTGCAGTGGCAGCCCCAAACCCAGCCGGGGTCGGGGTCAGAGAAGCCACACTGTTAGAGGAGGGTGGAGCACCAGGGGGTCCTGCTGTCTCCTGGGTCACACTTGAGGCAGAAGCTGCTGTTGCTTCGTTTTGTTCAGGCACTGACAAGGTGGGCAGAGAAGAGGCCTCAGCCTTCACTTTGTCTTCAGGAACACCTGCGGTTGCTCCACTGGCTTCTGTGGAAGGTGCCCCTGGGCCAGTACTAGCTTCACTAGCTGCAGAGGCACCAGAGTCCCCTCCCACAGGTGGCAGGAGAGCAGGTTCCTTTTTAACCGTCTCCAGAGGTGCCCCTGGGGCTGGCGGCTGCTCCGATGGCTGGGGCTGCTGCTCAGCAAGTGTGGGGATGGCAGAGGCTGGCACCTCACTGTCCCCTGGTTTCTCTGACAAAGAGACCAATGACTTGGCATCTCCTGTACTTTTGCCAGGGGATCCAGGAAGGACAGGAGCAGAAGAGCTCAAAAGATTACTGAATGACAATGGGGATGCTGACACAGGGAGGGTGGCAGGTGGGGCAGTGGATGGAGCAAGTGTTGCTGAAGGAAGGGGCATTGTACTGCTAGTCTGTCCAAATGAAAAGGTGGACTTGGTGCCACTCAAAGAGGTCCCACCGAGATTCAGAGTCCCAGAGGCTCCTGAGCTGGTGAGCTGGAGGCTACCAAATAAACTACCCACAGAGCTACTAGGGCCTGTGCTGGCTGATGTTGTTACTGTTGTGGTGGTCACAGTTGAGGTAACGGGAGCATCAGTGGGCTTCCCTAGGAGAGGAGAGCTGCTGAAGCTAAATTCTGAAGCTATGGTTGACATCTTGGCAGGCTGTACACTAGGTAAGTTTATGGATGAAGTCTTACTGGAGGTTTTTGCATTATCATCTGCTTGGCCAACCCTCAGTCCTGAGAAACTACCTAGTGTTTCTCCAGCTAAGGAATTTGGAAACAGATGCTCGCCCAGCTTTAAGGAAGGTGTATCAGGCTTGCTGGATGTTGTAGAAGTGGCTGCCACAGTAGCCGCTGGTGCTGCTGGTTTATTAGATAGGGCCACATCTCCAGAAGAGCTAAATGCTGCTCCAGTGGTGCTGGCTGTTTGCAAGATTCCCGAATTAAATGAGAATGTATCATATAGATTTGTCTCTTTAGCTGTGGCTGCTGTCACTACATTGAAACAAAAGATAATTGGAAAACAAATTACACAGCAGGTAAAGCTATCACATCTCTACTGAATCAACCTCTGATCCTACTGTCCTTTCAAAATGAAAGGGATGGTTTTATTTTCAAAGGCAGTTTTATTCTAGAGCAGGAAGAATGAATTTATGCTCTTATAAACTTAATTCTATCTAATTTTTACCCACTGGTTGCCACTATGAAAGAATACTAGTATGTCTCTGGAATATTCAATATAAGTATCCATTTTATAAATGTTAATTATAATGCAAGCAGAATATTTGGATTGTGTAAAGTAAAACTTTACCCCAAAGTATAGATGATTTTCAGTAATAACACCCCTTATTTATTTCATCAATTATGTATTTTTCTTATTGTAAATTATTTAATTTTTTTTTTTTTTTACTACTGAGTGGAAAAAAGTTCATTCATCTTTTATTACAACCACTTTTAAGGTCATTCTGCTGTTTTGGGAAAATGTGCATTGCTATTATTTTCAGTTCTTAATTCAAAAGGAGTTAATGCATCCTGATTACCAGGTATAAGATGTATGATTTAAATAACAATTTAAAGACCACTTTTAAAGACATAATTGACTGACTAAAGACCAGACTTAAGAAAAAGATTAGGACCTTAGTTCAACAACTAACAGAAAGTATAAACAACTGCAATTGCAACAACAGACAACGCTGATCCTAGAAGTTAATAAAACTGGAAATAGAATTTTTTTTTTCTCTATCAGGATTCTTAACCACTCATTCTCAGTTTTCCTCCTATATGTTCATAATTAGTGAGCAGACCTTATTCCATTGTTCTTTTATGAAATTTCATATTAAATCCAGCATTTTCTCAAATTACTGGCATTAAAAAAACAAAACAAAATCATATTTTTTTCTTTAACGCCTCAACATGCCACAGAAGTCACATATGGCTCTCAAAGTCTAGACTAATAGAACACAAACATTAAGAAGTCTTACCAAGTAAAGAAAATTTTGAATAAGGGCAAAGAAATAGACTATGTTCATTACTTCAGTCCAGTTAAGTAGGGAGACACTCCACTAAGAGACTATTAGGTGATGATGTTTTTGGCCCAGGAAACTCATGTTATAAGGAAGGTCTTCTTATTTACAATTTGCTTAAATATTAATGTTTAAAATCAGAGCTTTCAAAATATCAAAGAACTATTATATTAATGATAAATGTGTTAATAACAACTGCCTTGTTATACATATTTTAACAATAAAGAGTTGGCAGCATATAGATACAAAACATGTAAAGGAGAAAAGGAATCAGTGTTTTTTGAAAGGGAGAGACAAGAGTGTAACTTGCATAATTCACAGAACTTTACCTTGTGAGACAGTGAAGTTAGAAGGTGGTGCCGATGTTATTGCTCCAAAATTAAAGCCAGTCCTAGAGAATGAAAGGAGAAAACAATTGAAATAACTTAATATACCTTTTCCCCCATCTAAACATTTTTTGTTAATTTAACATCAAATATTTATTAAGCACCTACAATCTATTATGGAAAAGGCTCTGGATTTTAGGTGTTGTGAGGGATACAAAGAAATGTAAGACATGATCTCAATCTTCAAGGACTTCACAATTTAATAGGAAAAACAGCAATGAGGGCTAGAGAGGTTCAAAGAAAGGTGACAGCTGAGGTTACCAACCAAGGCTTCATGGTGTTAATATCTGAAGTAGAATTTGAAAACTAAGTAGTATTAGAATAAATGGGGGGGGGAGGGAAAGGTAACAAGGCATCCTTGGCAAAAGGAAATGACACAAGTGAAGTTGTAGAATCATGAAAATTTCAGATGCAATTGAAGGAAGCAAATCTATCAATCTAGGCTGAATAAATGGTTCATGGAGCCCAGCAGCAGGAAAGGACCATACTGGAAAAATAAGTAGGGGCTATAGGCTATAGCATCTACTCCAGGAAAAAAGGATCACAATACAATTTAAAAAAGCATGAATTATTAAGATCTTGATTACAAGTAGGAGGTTCTTTTGCCATCTGTGAAGTGTATATATCAAACACAAGAGATAGTCTTATTCATTTGGCAAAACCCTGTGTTAGAGGGTGGAAAGTTTAGTTCAGAGATGGAACTTTTTCCTTTTAACCTTCCCTTTCCTTCCTCTTCTGCTATACATTATTATTATTATTATTATTATTATTATTATTATTATTATTAGGAAATCTACCAAAACAAAAAAAATTTTTTAACACAACAGAATACTATAAAAAGCAGTGCAAGAAGTCAAAACAATGAATTCTATAGGAAAGAACAGTATTCAAATCAGGTACTTATGTCCTGTAGTGAGGATTTGGATTTTTCTGTGTATTTCATAACACTATCCTATCTTCACTATGAACTAGATATGTTACATCATACTTTTAGGATAAATTCATAGAAATAGTTGCTTTGTCCAGTCAGTAGGGCATTTAGAATTTTTATAAATGTCTTTACTGAAATAGTTTTATTTAATAGGGGGAATACTAACCTGGTGGCCATAATATTGATAATTTGGTTTCCTTGGATGGTTTTATTTGTACAACTTGGAAACTAATCTACCCTTATTATTAGTTTCAGCGGGGAGGAGGAAGGAGAGAGGAATAATGATGATTATTAATCTCCTGATGGGAAAGAGTAACCAGTATTTGTAAAGCACATGAATATTTTAAAAACTATTTTAACTTTACAATTGCTCCAAATTACCTCTACAAAGTGTAAAACCCTCAGTTTGTCACATACTACATTTAATATGTATCTTCCATTGTCCCTAATCTAAAATTCTGTCTTTCATACTTCATTTGAACAGATTAGTCTTAAAGTTTACTCAAGAGACAAAGAAAAGAAAATCTGGTTAATATGATTTCATTTACAAAATAAAATATGCCCCCCCAAGCCAAAATAAGAAATATAACCAAACAAAAATGTCATAAAAGGCTTCTCATATATAATTGAATACACAAGACCAAAATCTCTAGATGGTTTTTATATCAGTGACATCTATCATAATTCCCATCTTTCTGAAAACCCGACACTGAGAAAATTTCACAGGTTTCAACGTGAATTCTTGAAACAATTTATTTTAACATTCACTGAAACCAATTTTCAGAAAAAGGGTTGGAAAAACTCATCTTGAGTAGTACAGGAGATCAAGGAAATTAATTCGATTTAATGTGAATTTTTATAATCAAACAATCTAAAAAATTAGCAGAAATAAATTCCTTTGCTTGCATATAAAAATTAATACTTCAAAATGCCTCCCCCACCCCATGTTTTTTTGTCATCTTCCCTAGGAAATTTTAAGATGTTGGACTTGTAATCAAGAAAAGTCATTTCAGGTGTCTAGCCCACCATGTAACAGTTGCTAAAATGAAGAGTAAATAGATTGACAATGTAGAGCAATTTTAAAATTTAGCACAGTCTCCTATGATAATTTATAACCATTCTTGATGAAATCAATCATATTGCATGCAGAAGTTTAAGTTAAAATGAGAAAAATATCCATGCTAATACAATAAACTACTAATATTCACTAATAATGTCAGAAGGGCTGACATTTTTCAGACTTGTAAAAATTATTCTAAGTTATAAAATTCAGGGAGGCTGAAATAGGGGCATTTCAAGGCCATCTATAAAGTTGATGAAAACATATAACCTTGCCATAAAATTTAATTTCAGTACTGACCCTGATGAAGAGAATAAAAATGGTTTGTTGAACGGTCCAGCTGTTGATGAAGTTGAAGTCACAGTTGCTTCCATCTTGGTTGTCCCTGGTGCTAGAATGACATAAACAAATAAGCCCATTCCATGAAGTCAATTTAGGTAACTCCTAGTGTGCTATTCTTATCCCCCACTCCCTACCACCATTCCACATTACTACTTATATCTACCACTATAGCTACACTATGGTTTCACATACTAAATATCTATCAATCTATAATTATTTTTCAATACAGGTATCACCTCCCAAAGTCACTTTGTCAGTGCACCCCAAAATTAGAGTGTTTCAATGACTTCTATTCAACTCTAAATTTGCTCTTGCTCATTTAACAATACTAAGTAATTCAAACACAAAAACACAAATTTGTTTACAAATGAGATTATTCTAATTCAAACTAGATGATAGCAATACTCTTTTTTTTTTTTTGCTTTTTGCTGAGGCAATTAAGGTTAAGTGACTTGCCCAAGGTCACACAGCCAGGAAATGTTAAGTGTCTGAGACCAGATTTGAACTCAGGTCCTCCTGGCTTCAGGGCTGGTGCTCTATCCACTGTGCCACCTAGCTGCCCCAACAGCAACATTCTTTACATTAGTTTGTGCATTGAATTTAATAAGCATCTTCTCAGAAAAGGGGCAAAAGGTGGTTTTTCATGAATGGAAAGAGGAAGTAAAATAACATTTCAGAAATATTTAAATCTCTTTTTCCCTTCGGGTAGGGTAAGGCTTGTTTTTTTCTATTATGAAAAAGCACATAACATTGCCATTCTGTTCTCCAGCAAAAGAAACTAAAGAGAACATTTTATGACTACCACTAAATGATGGATTCCTACATAGGAATGCACTTGTGAATCAGATTAACAGTTGTGTTCCACAGGAATAAAGAAAAGTCTACATAGATTTATCTAGTTTGTTTGACAGATATTTCAATTCTGAAGAATGACCAAAAAAACTCTTTAATAAAGTCTTGCAGCTTTATTTTATATATCACTGGGAAAAGAAAATCTACTTATTAATTTATGAATTGCAAGTGATTCAAAAGTCTTCATAAAATATTTCCTTATAAAGTTTCAGATTGAATCATGAAGTATTGGACACTGGTTTTCTGTGGGGAAAAAAAAAAAAAGAGTTCCCGATTCACTTTTTCTTAAGGAATTGGCATTTCATATTATGATACTTAGACTCTATACCTCAGATTTGGATGAAAAAAGAAAAGAACTAGGACCTAAAGGGATGCTCAATAAATGGAGAATGGATTAAAAAGCTGTGGCATATAAATGTAATGGAATAATATTTCACTATAAAAAATGATGAAAGAGATGACTTCAAAGAATCCTGGATAGCATAAAATGATGCTGACTGAAGTAAGTAGAACCAGATCAGTTTATATAAAGATAAAAATAATATAAAGAAAAATAATTTTTAAAGACTTAAGAACTCTTAATCAATGGAATAATACATTTTATCTCCAGGAGACCTATGATGAAAAATGTCATGTATCTCCCGACAGAGGAATAGACTCAAGATTCAGAGAGAGACATTCATTTCTGGATATAATTTCATGTTTATTTGTTACAAGGGATTCCTCCTCTCCCTCAGGGTATCTGAGGAGCGGGGGGTTTGAGAAAAAAGAAAGGTTAATGATACTGATGCCAATTCCAAAGAAGATAGCCATTGAAACATTTTTAAAAATGAACAGAAGTCTTAAGAAAGAAGGAAGCACAGAAAAACAAAAAGGTTTTAAAAGTATTCTTCTTTTTAAATTATTTTCTTTTTAAATAAAATGAGCAGTATAAATTCAGTTTCATATATAATCCTCTTTTTTGTGTTCTGTTGCATATCTGGAAATAACCATTTTTACATGTTTAAGTTCAAAATAAAATAAAATTAACAAAACAAAAAGGCTCATCAACAGATTGAAGATAAAATTTTAGAAAGCACATTGTTGCTCAAGGTTACTTTAGAGGAATGAAAAAGGATAGATTTTTTTCACTGATCTGATCTTTCATTTACAGTTTCCTATGCTTGACCTCTCAAAATTATTACCAATTAACTGTGTATTAGATGTCACTAAACTTAGAGTTGCATAAGGTGACTTTTTTTTGTGTTTATTTTCATTGAAAACTGAAAAGCAAACTGACCTGAAACTTTGTCACCAGCTGAAAGCTGACTAGATGTGACCATTACTGGTATTTGTGGAGGACCAGGTGGAGACTGTGTCTTTACTGAATTTATGAGAGACCCCTATAAAAAACACAAAAATGTATAAATAAATCTGTCAGATTAAATATAATATTGAAATTGCATAACAATATTCAATGGTAAATGTTCCTTTAAAAGGTAAGCAAAAAAACACTTTAGAATTACTTTTGAATGCATTTACATAAATAAAGGAAGGAAAATAGAGTGTTACTTAGTATGTTAATAATGTCATGGATTCCCATGTATGGAAGAAATAACATTGTGCAGTATAATAAAGAGCATTAATTTATAGTTAGGGACATATGTTCAAATCCTGGCTCTGCCATATATTCATATGTGATCTTAAAAAGTCCCTTAACATTTTAGGGGGATCTTGTTTTCTCATCTGTAAAATGAGGGGGCTTGTAAGGATGACATCTTATGTTTCTATTTAGCTCTAAGGTCAGGATTCTTTTTGTAACATTAAAAATTCCACAGACTACTACAATAGCAGATTATTACCCAATAATTATATTATTTAGTAATGCTTTTAAATGAAATTTTATTCAACATAACATAAAATATTTGAAAAAAAAATAGCAATATAATGCATGTAACCAAATTATATTGAATGATTTAATATGAATTTGTGGATTCATCCCTTCTCTTTAATAATACTGTGGTACTTTTAAATGTTGGGAACCACTGAACTATTAATACACTTGCTATCTAACATGGAGCTCTAAGTGACAAAATAAGTTTCTGAAATTAATCTTTGTGAATGCCTAAACAATGTTATATGTGACTAGCCACATCCTGTACGCACTTCAAATACTTCAATCAAATAAATAATTCAAAGAATTGAATGCTGCAATTAAAATCTTTTATTTCACGACTGCAAACATTCCCTTCTCTGACAGATAGAAACCTTGCTATAAATCTTACTAGATGGATTTCATCAGTACTGTGGTCAAAAAATTTTTAGGGCTTGGTGGCTTTTCTTGATATATTTAGCTAGCTAGGCTGATTCTCAGACAGCAAAGGCTAAGACAGCAATCATATTCAGAGACTGCAGTTATTAAGTCTGGCTACAGCTTATAATGGCTCAGCTTTCCAGATCCAAGGGTCATCTCCAGGGTATTAGAAAAGGACTTTAGTAGAGGCTACCCCCCTCAGTGTGGGCCTTCAATATTTACCATGAATGAACTCCAAAAAACTAACCAACTATTAAAATCATCATTATTTTAAATATATAAGGAGCAGTATGGATAAAAGAGTTTAAGTCACGTGTTTGAAACCATAGCAGTGACTTTTTTTTTTTTTTTGCTTTTTGCTGAGGCAATTGGGGTTAAGTGACTTGCCCAGGGTCACACAGCTAGGAAGTGTCTGAGACCAGATTTGAACTCAGGTCCTCCTGACTTCAGGGCTGGTGCTCTAACCACTGTGCCACCTAGCTGCCCCAATAGCAGTGACTTTAAAGACAGAAAGTCTGAGTTCTAAAATTCAATCTCAAACTCAAATAAGTTGTCATCTTCAGAGGCTGTGATACAAGCTTCTTAGGAAAAATTAAGAGCAATCTCTTTGCTTACACTGACTAATTTTTGTTAATGTCTCCTTTAACTTTTTAGTATAGCTAATCCCATTCTTTTTCTTTTTTTCACCTTCCTAAGAAATGATGTCTTGGGGCAGCTAGATGGCATAGTAGATAAGAGCACTGCCCTGAATTTAGAAGGACCTAAGTTCAAATTCAGCCTCAGACATTTAACACTTCCTACCTAGGTGACCCTGGGCAAATCACTTAATCCCAACTGCTTCAAAAACAAAACAAGAAATGATGTCTTGGCCACATAGCAATGAGTAATTCTTTTCAAAGAAGGGCCAATACAAAAGTCTGCAGATAGAATGAATGTGTAGCCAGCTCTATCCAAATGGTGTTAGATGTTGGATAACAAACAAGGATAAAAAATATGTAGGATAAATAATAAAAACAACAGCTTACCACAAAAGAAAAGTGAACTTTAGTTCCTCATCTATAAAATGAGAAGGTTTGAGTAGATGGCCTATCAAGTTTCTTCCAGCTCTAAGTTTACAATCCAATTCTACCACAACAGAAGACGAAGGCAGTGATCCAAATAACCAGCAATAAATAATGTGAAGTAAAATATAAATGTTTGGAGACTGAAAAGTCCAGTCATAACCAATGACAAGCCCAAATAAAAGATGTCAGTTATTGACCAAGTTAGGACACCCCTATGGAAAGGATTACAGGTTCGTGATTCAGTTATGCACATGAACAGAATCTAAGCATTGTCACCATCAGTTGCTAAGGCAAAAATGATAAATGGTTGTGCTAAAAAAATAAAAATCAATAAAGTACCTGCTTAGGTTGACTGGCAGCCACTGTAGCAAACAACTGAAGGGTTGTTTTGGCTGTTGACTGTGGTACTGGTGACCTATTTTTAAAAAAAAAGAGTATACACCACATAAGATATTTAATGAAAAAAAGTTATTTTTTTCTAAACAATTTATCATTCATTTAAAACTTTCTTTTCTTTTTAAATTTTCCCATGTTCACTGAGAAGGTAAGCAATTGATATCAATTATACATGTGAAAACATGCAAGACAAATTTTCATATTAGCCATATTGTTTTTTTAAAAAGCAAGAAAAATAAAGTGAGAAAATTATACTTTATTTGTATTCAGAGTCTACCAGTTCTCTTTCTGGAGGTGAATAGTATTTTTACATCATGAGTGTTTTGGCACTCTCTTGAATCATTCTATTGATTAGAGTAGCCATGTCTTTCATAACTGATCATTGTTATAACATTGCTCTTACTGTGCACCATGATCTGATTCTTCTCACTTCACTTTGCATCAGTTCATATGGTTCTTGTCATTTTTTTCCCCCTGAAATCAATCCCTCATCATTTCTTATAGTACAATGTATTCCATCAATCATATGGCACAACTTAGTCAACCATTTCCCAATTGATGGGTATTCCCTCAATTTCCAATTATTTACCACCACAAAAAGAGCAGCTAGAAATATTTTTTGTACAAATAGGTCCTTTTCTCTTCATCTGTTGGGATACAGACCTAGTAGTGATACTACTGGGTCAAGGGTATGCCTAGTTTTATAGCCTTAATTTAAGCAGAGTTCCAAAATGTTCTTCGGAATGGTTGGATTAATTTACTATGTCATCAGCAATTCATTAGTATACCTATTTTCCCTTCATCCGTTAGAGCATCTGTCATTTCTGATAGGTATGAAATGGTTCCACATAGTTATTTTAATTTATCTGATTAAGAGCATTTTTTATAAGGCTATACATAGCTTTTGATTTCTTCTGAAAAGTTCATATCCTTTAACTATTGATGGAATAGTTTTTATTTTTTAGAAATTTGACTTGACATATGAAAAGGTGCTCCAAATAACTATTGATCAGAGAAATGCAAATTGACAACTCTGAGATACCACTACATACCTGTCAGATTGGCTAAGATGATAGGAAAAAATAATGACTAATGTTGGAGGGGATGTGGGAAAACTGGGACATTGATGCATTGTTGGTGGAACTATGAATGGATCCAACCATTGAGGAGAGCAATTTGGAACTATGCTCAAAAAGTGATCAAATTTACATTGTTGGTGAAGCTGTGAACGGATCCAGCCATTCTGGAGAGCAATTTGGAGCTATGCTCAAAAAGTTATCAAACTATGCATACCCTTTGACCCAGCAGTGTTTCTATTGGGCTTATATCCCAAAGAAATCATAAAAGAAGGAAGGGGCCCCACATGTGCAAGAATGTTTGTGGCAGCTCTTTTTGTAGTGGCTGGAAACTGGAGACTGAATGGATGCCCATCAATTGGAAAGTGGCTGAATAAATTATGGTATATGAATGTTATGGAATATTATTGCTCTGTAAGAAATGACCAGCAGGACGATTTCAGAGAGGCCTGGGGAGACTTGCATGAACTGATGCTGAGTGAGATGAGCAGAACCAGGAGATTGTTGTACACGTCAACAACAGTACTATATGAAGATCAGTTCTAAGGGACATGACTCTCTTCAACAATGAAATGCTTCAAACCAATTCCAATTGTTCAGTGAAGAGAGCCATATACACCCAGAGAGAGGGATATGAAATGTGGACCACAACATAACATTTTCATGTTCTCTATTGAGGTTTGCTTGCATTGTATTTCCTTTATCGGATTATTCTTTCTTGTAGATACGATTTCTCCTGCACAAAAAATGATGTGTGGCAATAACTATACATATATTTGATTTCTTAAGTATTCTAACATAATTATCATGTATTGGATATCCTGCTATCTAGGGGAGGGGTGGGGAGTAGGGGGGAAAAATTTGTAACAGAAAGCTTTGTAAGGGTTAATGTTTAGGAATTACCCATACATATGTTTTGCAAATAAAAAGTATTAATAAATAAATTTAAAAAAAAAGTGATCAAACTGTGCATACCCTTTGACCCAGCAATGTTTCTATTGGGCTTATATCCCAAAGAGATCTTAAAGGAGGGAAAGGGACCCACATGTGCAAGAATGTTTGTGGCAGCCCTTTTTGTAGTGGCAAGAAACTGGAAACTGAGTGGATGCTCATCAACTGGAGAATGGCTGAATAAATTGTGGTATATGAATGTTATGGAATATTATTGTTCTGTAAGAAATGACAAACAATATGATTTCAGAGAAGCCTGGAGAGACTTGCATGAACTGATGCTAAGTGAAATGAGTAGAACCAGGAGATCATTATACATGGCAACAACAAGACTATATGATGATCAATTCTGATGGACATGGTTCTCTTCAATAATGAGATGTTTCAAACCAGTTCCCGTTGTTCAGTGATGAAGAAAGCCATATACACCCAGGGAGAGGCCTGTGGGATCTGAGTCTGGACCACAACATAGCATTTTCACACTCTCTATTGATGTTTGCTTACATTATGTTTTCTTTCTCAGTTTTTTTTTCCTGTACAGCAAGATAACTGTATAAGTATATATACACATATCTGATCTGTCAAATATTTTAACATAATTAATAATATGCATTAGACTTCTTGCCATCTAGGGGAAGGGGTGGAGGGTAGGAGGGAAAAATTTGTAACAGAAAGCTTCGCAAGGGAAAAATTACCTATGCATATGTTTTGCAAATAAAAAGCTTTAATTAAAAAAAAAAAGAAGAAAAAAAAAAGAAATTTTACTTGATTCTCTACTCAGTATATGTTTAAGAACTGAAGGCTTTATCAGAGAAACACTGGAAAAAATATTTGATAATACTTCATTGTCTATGGTACCTTTTAAAATAATGTAGTTTTCCTGATTATTTCTTTAAATTAGGTCTATTTTTGCTTTTGCTTTAAGATCAAGATTGCTACTCTGCCTTTTTTTTTTTAAATTTACTACAGCTGAAACAGATTCTGCTTCAGCCCTTTATTTTAACTTTATATGTGTCTTTCTGTTACAAGTATTATTGTAAACAACATATTGTAAACAATGTAAACGTTGGTTTTTAATCCATTTTGCTATTTGCTTCTCCCAGAGCATCTCTCTTTCTCCATTTTTTTTTAAGATTAATCCAACATAATCAACTTATACCTGTGCCCTCTCTGTAAACTCCTACTGACTGTCCTAAAAATGATAATATTATTAGGAGTTACATGTATTATTTTCCCACATAGGAATGTAAACAATTGAGTCTCTTATGTAACTCTTTCATATTTATCTCTTCTTGAGTCTTGTTTGTTAACTTTTCTATTTTGCTCTGGTCTTTTCATCAGGAATCTATTTAATTAAATATCCATTCCACTCCCAAAGGATTACATTTAGTTTTGCTGGATAAATTATTCTTGATTATAATCCTAGCTCATTTGCCTTCTGACACATCATATTCCAAACCCCCCCAGTCCTTTATTGTGAAAGGTGCTATGTCTTTTGTGTGATCCTATGTGACTCCACAAAACAATTTGAATTGTTTTTTTCTGGCTGTTTGAAGCACTTTCTCTTTCATCTGAAAGATTTGGAATTTAGCTACAATATTTTCATTTGAAGATCTCTATTTTATCCTCTTAACCTAAGATATCAGAACTGCTTTCCTTGAAAATTTCTTAATTATTTCTCAATCTATTTTCCAGATCAGTTATTTTTCCAGTGAGATATTTAACATGTTCTTCTATTTGTCCACCCTTTTGACTGTTTTATTGTTTTTAATGTCTTGTAGAATCATTAGTTTCTACTTGCCCTATTCTATTAACATTTTCTTCTATTTGTCCATCCTTTTGACAGTTTTATTGTTTTTAATGTCTTGTATAATCATTAGTTTCTATTTGCCCTATTCTAATTTTTGAGATTTTATACATCTTTTTCCTTTTGGTGTATACTGCTTTTTAAGGAGTTCTTTTCTTTTTCTTTTTGGCAAGGCACTTGGGGTTAAGTATCATACAACTAGTAAGCATTTAGTATCTGAGACTGGATTTGGACTCAGATCCTCCTCACTCCAGGGTCGGTGCTCTATCCACTGCATCATATAGCTGCCCCAAGGAGTTCTTTTTTCTGTGAATTTTTTGTGTCTCTGACCTTTAGGCCAAGTCTGTTTTTAAAGGTGTTACATTCTAAGTTAAAGTCTATTTTTTCCTATACTCTCTAGTGTTTTTAATAGAAATGGATATCTATTTAAAACCATCAGAGTGCATCATATGTAATGGGGACAAACTAGAACCATTCCCAAAAAGATCAGGAGTGAAACAAGGCTGCCTACTGTCACCATTACTATTTAATACTGTATTAGAAATGTTAGCTTTGGCAGCAAGAAAAGAAAGAGATTAAAGGAGGAGGTAATGAGGAAACCAAATTATCACTCTCTGCAGGTGATACAATGGTATACTTAGAGAACCCTAGAGATTCAACTAAAAAAACTACTAGAAACAATTCACAACTTTAGCAAAGTGGTATTTAGCAAAATAAATCCACATAAATCATCAGCATTTTTATATATTACTAATAAAGTTCAACACCAAGAGATACA
This sequence comes from Myrmecobius fasciatus, assembly GCA_023553655.1. Classification (NCBI taxonomy): domain Eukaryota; kingdom Metazoa; phylum Chordata; class Mammalia; order Dasyuromorphia; family Myrmecobiidae; genus Myrmecobius; species Myrmecobius fasciatus. The sequence goes on along the minus strand of JAJPUD010009946.1, from coordinate 39,757 downwards.
AAAAGAAATTCCTGCCAAGGGAAAGTCAGGAACTATATGAACTAAACTACAAAACACTTTCCATACAAATAAAATCAGACCTAATCAGTTGGAAAACTATCAAGCGCTCATGGGTAGGCCGAATATAATAAAAATGACATTACTACCCAAATTAATTTACTCATTTAGTGCCATACCAATCAAACTCCCAGGAAATTCTTTTACAGATCTAGAAAAATTAGTAGCAAAGTTCATCTGGAAGAACAAAAGGCCAGGAATTTCAAGGGAATTAATGAGAAAAAAAATGGCAGATGAAGGTGGCCTAGCTGTGCCAGATCTAAAACTATATTATAAAGCAGTGGTCATCAAAACCATTTGGTACTGGCTAAGAAATAGAGTAGTTAGAATAGTAGTTGGAATAGAATAGGATCACAGGACAACCTAGGCAATACCTATAGCAATCTAGTGTTTGATAAACCCAAAGACCCCAACTTTTGGGATAAGAACTCATTATTTGACAAAAACTACTGGGAAAATTGGAAACTAGTATGGAAGAAATGAGGGATTGACCCACACCTAACACTACATACCAAGATAAGATCTAAATGGGTTCATGATTTAGATATAAAGAGTGATATTGTAAGCAAATTAGAGGAACATAGGATAGTTTACCTCTCAGACCTGTGGAGAAGGAAGGAATTTGTGTCCAAAGAAGAACTGGAACTCTTAATTGAACACCAGATAGATAATTTTGATTATATTAAGTTAAAAAGTTTTTGTACAAACAAAACTAATGCAGACAAGATTAGGAAGGAAGCAATAAATTGGGAAATCATTTTTACATTTAAAGGTTCTGATAAAGGCCTCATTTTTAAAAGACTTTGAAAATTGACTCATATTTATAAGAATTCAAGCCACTCTCCAAGTGATAAATGGTCAAAGGATATGGACAGACAATTTTCAGATGAAGAAATTAAAACTATTTGTAGTCATATGAAGAGGTGCTCCAAATCACTATTGATCAGAGAAATACAAATTAAGACAATTCTGAGGTATCACTACACAAATGTGAGATTGGCTAAGATGACAGGAAAAGATAATGACAAATGTTGGAAGGGATGTGGGAAAACTGGGACACTGATACATTGTTGGTGGAACTGTGAACAGATCCAACCATTCTGAAAAGCAATTTGGAACTATGCTCAAAAAGTTATCAAACTGTGCATACCCATTGATTCAGCAATGTTTCTACTGGGCCTATATCCCAAAGAGGTCTTAAAGGAGGAAAGGGACCCACATGTACAAGAATGTTTGTGGCAACCCTTTTTGTAGTGGCTAGAAACTGGAAACTGAATGGATGCCCATCAATTGGAGAATGGCTGAATAAATTATGGTATATGAATGTCATGCAATATTATAGTTCTGTACGAACCAGTAGGATTATTTCAGAGAGGCCTGGAAAGACTTGCATGAGTTGATGCTGAGTGAAATGAGCAGAACCAGGAGATCATTATACAAGGCAACAACAAGACTATGTGATGATCAGTTCTGATGAACGTGACTCATTCCAACAATGAGATGACCAATGATCTTGTGATGAAGAGAGTCATCTATACCCAGAGAGAGACTGTAGGAACTGAATGGTGATCACAACATAACATTCTCACTCTTTTTGTTGTTATTCGATTGCATTGTTTTCTTACTCATTTGCTTTCTTTTTTTGATATGATTTCTCTCATTCAACAAGAGAACTATATAAATGTGTTTATACATATTGGATTTAACATATATTTTAACATGTTTAACATATATTGAATTGCTTGCCATCTAGGGGAGGGGGTGGGGAGAAGGAGGAGAAAATCTGAAACACAAGGCTATGCAAGGGTCAATGTCAAATTATCCATGCATATGTTTTAAAAATAAAGTTTTTTATATATATTAAAAAAAAAAAAGTTGGGCTCTGCTCACCTCAAGATAGTAAGCAACTGTTCAAATTTTTTTGTGCTATTGTTTTTCAGAGCTAATTCTGGGAGTTTTTGATGTTTCCAAGGTGGTGTGTTTCTGGGAGAGGTATGGTTACTAATCTCCTGTTCTATGCTCTGGTCTTTATCCAAGAAGGGTGCCTGATCCCCTAAAGATGCTCTTTTTTATTCTGGAACTGTGATCAGGACCCCTCTTCTTTCTTTCTTTCTTCTTTTTGCTGAGGCAATTGGGGTTAAGTGACTTGCCCAAGGTCACACAGCTAGGAAGTGTTAAATGGCTGAGGTCATATTTGAACTCAGGTCCTTCTGATTTCAGGGCTGGTGTTCTATCGACTGCACCTTCTAGGTGCCCCTGGACCCCTGTTCTCTTGTGATCAATTTTCAGCACTCTTTCCTGTTCTAGAAATGTGACCCAGAACTGCACATAGAGAATAGAGAACAATCATCACCAGCTATATCCAGTGCCAGCAAAGGGTCCCTTATCATCCTTTCTGCCCAGTTGTCTCCCTTCCCCTTTCGCCCCTCCAATCTCTGGCCTGAGAAGTTCCTGAAGTTGCTACTTTAGCTATTATTGCCATAGCTATAATGTGAGCTCCTAAGAGAGCTCTACTCTGATGTCACAGACTTCTCCTGTTGACCTTAAATTATTTTATTTTAGCCTGGAAAAATGTCTCAACCTGACCTTTTGTTGGCCCTGCTGCTCCAAAATTTGATTTGAGGCATTATTTTAAAGTTGTTTGAAAGAGACTATTGAGAGAGTTCAGCATGGTGGCTTCCCCTAATCTGCCATTTTGGTTCCCAATCATATTTACTCTTAACCACCTGTACCTATCCAAGAAACTGTACAGCAGAAGATAGGAGTTTGATATTATAACATAACTCTCCTGACATAATTCTAAATGTAAAATCTCTTAAAATAAATTTGTGATTTTAGCAGGGAACCAAACAAAATAGTCTCAGGTTATTTTCCCCTTTCCTAATCCTCAGAACCACTGCATTATAATTCTGTACATGCCATCCTACTTGTCTGATGAGACTTTTTATTTTTATTTTATTTTATTTTTTTATTAATACTTTTTATTTGCAAAACATATGTATGGGTAATTCCTAAACATTAACCCTTACAAAGCTTTCTGTTACAAATTTTTCCCCCCTACTCCCCACCCCTCCCCTAGATAGCAGGATATCCAATACATGATAATTATGTTAGAATACTTAAATTGAATATATGTATAGTTATTGCCACACATTTTTTTTTTGTTCAGGAGAAATCTTATCTATAAGAAAGAATAATCCGATAAAGGAAATACAATGCAAGCAAACATCAATAGAGAACATGAAAATGTTATGTTGTGGTCCACATTTCATATCCCTCTCTCTGGGTGTATATGGCATTCTTCAATGAACAATTGGAATTGGTTTGAAGCATTTCATTGTTGAAGAGAGTCATGTCCCTTAGGACTGATCCTCATATAGTACTGTTGTTGACGTGTACAACGATCTCCTGGTTCTGCTCATCTCACTCAGCATCAGTTCATGCAAGTCTCTCCAGGCCTCTCTGAAATCGTCCTGCTGGTCATTTCTTACAGAGCAATAATATTCCATAACATTCATATACCATAATTTATTCAGCCACTCTCCAATTGATGGGCATCCACTCAGTTTCCAGTTTCTAGCCACCACAAAAAGAGCTGCCACAAACATTCTTGCACATGTGGGGCCCTTTGCTTCTTTTATGATTTCTTTGGGATATAAGCCCAATAGAAACACTGCTGGGTCAAAGGGTATGCACAGTTTGATAACTTTTTGAGCATAGCTTCAAATTGCTTTCCAGAATGGTTGGATCCGTTCACAGTTCCACCAACAATGCATCAGTGTCCCAGTCTTCCCACATCCCCTCCAACATTCTGATGAGACTTTTTAAATACAAACTCCAGACTGTGCCATGTACTCTTTAATTCTGCATTCTAATCCTGAAAACTGGTGGAGAAGTATCACCTGCTGATCTTCAAAAAGCAGGAGTATTCCCTGCCCTCAGAGGCAATTATTTTTAAAGGCCTAGGCAGGGAAATAAAGAAATCCTGAAAAGTTCCCGAAGTCAGTAGAAATAAGAGCTGAATCCTACTGCTCAATCAATATAATGATAGGTACTTCCAAATTCATCATACTTTTGCTTTTGACAACTATCATTATAGAATAGAAGGCATACCCCACATTTGCAGGTAAAGTCTTCATCATATCTAGTTAACAAAGTACATTAAAGTTTCACCTAGACAATTCACACATTGCATACACAGAACAGTGCCAATTCAATAGTCAATTGGAGTTAATTTACCAGCAAAAGGACCAATTCAGCTGCTAATTCAAAATCACTGACAGAAATTTCACATTTGGCTCCCAGGGACAGTAATTTTAGTCAATTTGCCTGCCCAAAGCACTGAACCAGACATTGTGATGAGTGATGGATATGACTGCAGAGGCTAGGGGATCTAGCTTCATTTCTTATAATTCTTCCTTGCTTCAGGGCAAGGAAAATTTGCTATAATAAATCAGAGGAGGTAAAAGACAGTATAATCTAACATTTGATAAGACAAATAACTAACAATTTCTATAAGTAAACTTGGACTTCTGTGGTTTTTGCAGAAATCTTATTACTGTTTCTTATGTGATCACAGAAGACAAGCAAACTTTACTTTCTAGTAATGATGGACCCATTCCTCCTTTGAAGGGATAAAGTTTATGGACATTCAAGGATCATTCTGTCTTCGAGATGAAAAATTCCCTCCCCTAAGCTGAATGATGCATCCACCTTCAAAACAGAGAGAAACAAAGAGAATCCTAGGATCCAAGTCTTAGGACCCTAGGACACCTGTGCAGACAGGAAAAATTACTTGTAGAAATGGTTTGACTTCACAGGAATCACAAGACAAATGAAGATTGTTTCCCCTTCTTTCTAAAATACAAATAGAAGACAGAGCAAGAATAACAAAAGCAGCAACTCAAGCACCCAATTTCTAAAAATCCTCTGTCATCCAAAACAGCTTTAACCTGTGAATAAAAGAAATCTTGTACGAATAAAATAGAACAAAGCATAATTACTGCTCTATTTACTTGCTCTGATGGCACATTTCATCTCTGGGGTACTCAATCTCAAAGTATGTAAGACTAGAATGCCATAAACTGTAACCTAATAAAACCCCAAGTGTGACAACTCAGCAAGGAAACACACTAGCTATTTAGACACAAACTAGATGACAAAATCTGACCTAAGAAATCAAACTTCTTCCATAACATAGTTATTTCCAATAAAGATTGCCTTAAACCTTTAAGATCATGAATCAAGAAAAAGGAATCAGTATTAGTATAATTAATTTTCTTTATAATCTTATATATTTTATTTTATTAGTTTAAAAACATTCTGAGAAGGGGTCCATAAGCTTCACCTGATTGCCATAGGAGTTCATGACACAAAAAAGGTTAAGAACCCTTAGACTAGATAATGTTCAAAGTCCTAATCAAAATAGGGAAGATAGAAGATAGGCATAATTTTGAGTTATTTGGAATATATTTAACCTGGGAGTGCCAATAGGGGACCCAGATATTTGGGAGATATAGGACTATAGTATAGGGGGAAAATTAAAACTAGTTATGTGGATTTGGAAGTCATCTGCACAGACACATTAAAACACATTAATTAAATCTATGGTGAAGAATAACAATATCAAGGGAGAGTGCATAAAACAATAAGAGGGAACATGACAGAACCCTGGAGAAGCCATATACTTGGAGAATAAGCATGAATCTCCAAATCAACATATCCATACCCCCAAAATTTTCTGCATTTCTCAATTTTCCTACTGATATTGAAAAGTAGACTTATAACCTTTACTATTCACTTGTTTTCATCTTACAAATCCAATCAATTAAATTTCTAAAATATTTCTTCTATTACTCCTTCTTATATACTCACATAATCAAAATCCTTTCTGCAGTCCCTTATTATCTTACACTTGGATTATTGGAACCTTCTAACAGGCCTTCCTGTCTCAAGTTTCTCCCCATTCCAATCTATTTTACAATCAGCTCTAAAGTAATTTTACTAAAAGGTAGAACTGACGAATTCACATACCCCTCCCAACCAATCAATAAACTACAATGGCTTCCTATTACCTCCCAGATAAACTATAAAATCCTTAAAACCTTAAAAACCTGGCCCCTTACCTTTCCAGTTTTATTACACCTGACCTCATTCCAGGCACTCTATGAGCTAGTTACACTGGCCTAACTGGTGGTCTTCACAGGACATGCCATATCTTCCAACTCCATGCCTTTCTACTATTTTCCCCCTCTCATCTAGAATGTTCTCTCCCCTCACCTCTACTTCCTACTTTTCCTGTCTTCTAAGAAGATTCAATTCACATCCCAATCTCTTCAGGAACTTCCCCCACTCCCTCTATAAGACTCTGCCTTGAAATTACCTTTCATTTACATTCTACATATTTTACAGGTAAAGTTAACTGCATGTGTCTTCCTCATTAGAATGTGAGCCCCTTAAGAACACTCTATTTTCCCTTTCTCTGTATCTCCAGAGTTTAGCACAGTATCTAGTACAAAGTGTTTAATAAACACTTGTTGAATGACTATATATTTTCCAGTCCAAGACCAAAAGCTCACCTGGACCAAAAAAGTCAACATCTCTTTATTTTTTTGTTCATAGCTGCTCTTGCCTTTCTTTGTACCCCCAATACTTAACATAGTGACAGCACAAAATAAAATGCTGGTTGACTGAATGATGATAAAAACTTAAAAGGCTGAGTAAGAAAAAAAACAGGTCTAGCAGTGTACATTTTACCCAGGCAAAGTAACTTGTTAAAAACTGAAGAATATATTGATTCAATGTATTTTCTTTGTGATGATACTTAGTTAAAATGTTAACTTATTAAATATAAAATCTTCAAATACTGTAATTACACAGGATGTACACTATGAAAACTATCTTAATACAACTGCTTACACATAATGATCAAGGGTTTGAGTTAAGAATTTTAAAGTATTGAATGAGAACTCATGTGTAACTCAGGAGGAGAAAAGAGAATGGGGAAAATGAAAGACTCTATTCAGGCTTTATATAGTGCTTACAAACATTGGGATCACATGCACACAATTTGCTTATTATAGCTCCTTCTGCCTTAATAAAATGTTAAGTATTCAGAAAACTATTTCAATATATAAGGTCCCAATTAAATTAATTGCTATTTCTGCAAATATTTTTCTTTTGTACTGTGCATGCCAAATAATTTTGAAACAACATAAATCAACTAGATTATCATGAGCAAACATCATGGGTTAATTGGAGGATCAAGTTGCAAGTTAACAGTCTGTCCTAGAAGGAAATAGCCTTAAGTGTATATTATAAAGTTTTTTTTCACGTGGTGAGTCAAAGATAAGCTTTTACTTTTAATGACTTGATTTCCACATAATAAAGTACCAGGCCTAATGGAATGTCTTATACTTTGGTAAATGTTCCCTCTCCAGTGTAAAGAGATTAATTTTTTCTGTCCAACATATATATATGAAGAAGATGGCCCTCCAGATTCTGTCTCTAGTAGAAATATATTCCATTTTTGATGAGTTCTAAATTTTGGTCTGTTTTCCCAACTATTGCTCTTATATTAGTTCCAAGGCCAATTGCTTATGAGTTAATGAATTGAATATAGTAATATTTTTTTCATATCATATGTAACAATTTCCATATTTTTCCATATTTTCATAATATTTTATTCAATCACAAAGATTTTCTTTTTCAAATCTGCAGGTAAATTCACATCACATAAAAATCACTTTCCTTGGAGGTCTGTGGAGCAATTCACTTATATAAAGTAAGAACTGTCTATGATCAGATCTGTGCTTAAGGAAAATCACTTTGGCGGCAGTGTGTAGGTTGGATTGGAATGGGAAGACACTTAGGGGAAACCAATTAGGAGACTAATATAACAATCTAGAAAGAAGTGATGAGGGTCTGTTCCAAGATGGAAACTGCTGAGTAAAGAAAATGAGTCAGATGTGAGATTTCATGAAGGTTGAAACAGCAAGATTTGGCAAATAGCTAGATTATAAAGGAAGAAAGAGGGTCAGGAGTCCAGGAAAATGCTGAGATATGAATCTGGGACACTAGGAGGAAGGTAATCCAAACTTTACTATTTTTGCCAAAGGCACCAACATTTAAATATCCTGTTATCATCTCCAGCACCTAGCACAGTATATGTACATAGTACTAAAAATAACTAGTATTTATATAGCACTTTAAGGTTAGCAAGGTGCTTTACATGTGCTAATTCATTTGATCTTCACAATAACTCTGTGAGGTCCCCATTTTTCAGATGAAAAAATTGAGACATAGAGGTAAAGTGATTTTTATATAATCAAGATCACCCAGCTATCGAGTCTGAAACAGAATTTGAATTCAGGTCTTGCCTTCCTGACTGCAAGGGTAACATTTTATCTAGTATACGACCTAGCTGCCATGAAGGTGCTTAAATTAATAAATTAATCAATAAACATTTATTAGTCATCTATTTTAAGTCAGATGCTATGCTAAGTGTTCCAGATATAAAAATTAGTGAGACAGTCCCTGCCCTCAAGGAGTGGAGAATATGCAAATATATACAACCAAGCTATATATGTGATAAAATAGGAAATAATGAACAGAGGGAAAGTACTGGGATTAAAAAGAGTTGGGAAAGACAAGAAAGTCATCTTGTAGGTGGGATTTTGAGTTGGGACTTAAAGAAAGCCACAAAAGTCAGTAGGTGAAGATGAGGGAGAAAGTTCCAGGAAAGGAGAAAAGCTAGAGAAAATACTTGGAGTGTGGCAGCAAGGTGGTGCAGTGGATAGAGCACCAGCCCTGAAGTCAGGACGACCTGAGTCGTTCAAATCTGGCCTCAGACACTAACACTTCCTAGCTGTGTGAACTTGGGCAAGTCACTTAACTGCCTCAGCAAAAAAAGAAAAAAGAAAATACTTGGAGTTTCTGATAAAGAATTTAAAAAATATTCTCCTTTATAAAATATATAGAAAACTCACTCAAATTTTTAAGAACACAAGCTATTTTCCAATTGTCAAATGGTCAAAGGATATGAACAATTTTCAGGAAAAGAAGTTAAAGCCATTTCTAGTCATACAAAAAAATGTTCTAAATCACTACTGATTAGAGAAATGCAAATTAAGATAATTCTGAAGTATCACTTTACACTTCTCAGATTGGCTAAGAAAACAGGAAAAGATAATGATAAATGTTGGAAGGAATGTGGGAAAACTGGGACACTAATACATTGCTGGTGGAGTTGTGAACTGATCCAACCATTATGGAGCGCAATTTGGAAGCCCAGAGGGCTATCACTCTGTAATACCCTTTAATCCAGTAGTGTCTCTACTGGGCCTGTATTCCAAAGAGATTATAGAAAAAGGAGAAAGGGACCCATATGTGCAAAAATGTTTGTAGTAGCCTTTTTTGTAGTAGCAAGGAACTAGAAAATGAGTGGATGCCCATAAATTAGGGAATGGCTGAATAAATTATGGTATATGAATACAATGGAATATTATTGTTCTAAAAGAAATGATCAGCAGGATGATTTCAGAAAGGCCTGGAAAGACTTCCATGAACTGATGTTAAATAAGTGAGTAGAGCCAAGAGAACAATGTATATAGCAACAGCAAGATTATGTGATGATAATCTGTGATGGACTTGGCTCTTTTCAACAGTGAGGTGGTTCAGGCCAATTCCAATAGATTTGTGATGGAGAGAGTCATGGGGAAAGTCATCTGCATCCAGAAAAAGGACTATGAGAATTGAATGTGGATCACAACAGAGTATTTTTAGCTTTTTTTTCCTTTATCACTTTTTCCCGTTGATCTGATTTTTCTTGTGCAGCATGATAAATGTGGAAATATGTTTAGAAGAATTGCACATGTTTAACCTATATTGGATTACTTATTGTCTAAAAGAGGAAAAGTTGGGGAGGGAGAAAGAAAAATTTAGAACACAAGGTTTTGCAAGGGTGAACAATGAAAATTATCTTTGCAGGTATTTTAAAAAATAAAAAGCTATTAGTATTTAAAAAAAAATACTTGGAGATAGAATGTTTTTTTCATGGAACAACCAGGAAGCTAGTCCCCTGGATCGAAGAGTACACAGTGGAAAGCAAAGTTTAAGAAATTAATGCAGAGGGGTAGCTAGATGGCACAGTGAATAGAGCACCAACTCTGAAGTCAGGAGGACTTGAGTTCAGATCCGGTCTCAGATACTTAAGACTTCCTTCTTTCAACCCTACACAATGCCCTGAGCAAATCACTTAACCCCAATTACATCTGTGTCTGTCTCTGTATGTCTCTCCCTCCTTCCTTCCTTCCCTCCTTCCCCCCTTCTCTCTCTCTTTCACACACACACAATTAAAAAAAAGAAAAAAAAGAAGTTAATGTACAACAAGTAAAATTTTATACTTTATCTTTGCTCAGAGTCAAAATGTAGTACCAGATAAATTTTCCTAAGGACATAGGAATAGAAACCAAAGTATAATGGTAAAATGCCAAAGTATAATGTAAAGAATACTGGTCAGAGTCAGAGAACGTGTTTTCAAGACTTTTCTCTGACACTTATGGGTGATTTCAAATAAGTCATTTACCTGAAGGACAGATATCTGAGGGAGTATATAGGACTCAATTGAGAAATGAGAATACATGCTGGACCTGGGAGACAGAAAAACCTGGGTTCAAATCCTCCCTTAAATACTTAATAGGTGTGTCTCCTGGGAAGTGACTTCATCTCTCTAAGTCTCAGTTTCCTTGGGGGTGCTGCAAGAGAAGATGGCCATTGAGGCTTCTTCCAGCTCTATGTATGATACCGTGATCTAAGTTTCTTTTCTTGTCTATAAAATGGGAAACAATGATCTTTGAACAACCTTCTTCATGATGGTATTGTAAGGAGAAAACTACTTCCTAAAACCTCAAGTACTAAATGTGCTGTTATTGCCATTATTATTCCCAAAGGACACATATTTTAAAACTGATTTACAGTTTTCAGATAGAATAGTAGAGTCCTTAAATTCCTTATGAATCAATCAATTTATCTACTCACTTGAGGACAAGTAATCTTGACCAAAGGTAAATTGAAATCACCACAATACACACCTCTGAAGAATAAGAACAGATGGCATGAGCAATAGCAACTCCACACAGGAGGGGTTTTTCACTCATTAACATTGTAATACAGACTTAAAAGTAAAATTTTCTGTCTTGACGCTCAGAATCTATAAAATTTTCAATCCTTTTCACATATAATGGTTCTTCTTGAAAAGTGCAGCGTAAATCTAAAATATTATCTTGGCCTAAATAACTGCATAGCAGGGGCAAGAGCAGAACCAAAAAGTAGACAAGCTTGTCTTTTGATTGTTGGAATGACCTTGAGATAACTAAAAAATTGCTAGGACAAGATGTGTTCTTTAGTACTAGATAGGAAAAAGAGAGAAAGCCACAGGATACATGGGATAGGCCAACTAGATAAACCAGAGATGGAACTGAGAACCCATCTGGAAACTTAGATCTAATCTCTTCAAGGGAGGTACAAATTTAAGTACAACTGTGCAAGTGAAAGGCTAGCACTTTGGGGAAATCCCCAGTTGGTGGCCCATAAGTTTAGAAAACCCTTCTTTTCTTATCACCAAACTCTGTACATGTCTTGGAAAAACAATAGACTTCAAAATCTCCATCTATTAAACAAGCAGAATTATTATATAATTCCTAGTTATGCTAGAAGGGATGCTTCTTAGACTTAACAAAATAATGCCTATACAATCCTTTGAGTAAAGTAATGCAAGACACTACTAATCTAATGTCCAGAGCGACTGAAAAGCAGAAATCTAAATTCTGGAACAGATGTGTATTATAAAAAAAATGACCACCAAGCAGTTGATATCCTGTATCCTCAAAAACAGGATAAAAGAGCAGTTGGAAGACTCAAAATTGATAGCTTTTTTTTTTTTTTTTTTTTTTAAAGTACCTTGCTTCACCTTTTTAAAAAAGCAAAGAACAGAGAAAAACACAAATGATTACAGAAAAGAATCGAGGGCAGGCAGGGACTGTTACTAACATCAACTATACCACTGGTATTCACCAGTCTGCATTACTGAAGTCTATTTTCTATCTGAAGCTTATCACCTACGAATTCAAATGATAACATCTGTATTTAGCCACCACACTTGTAGTCTATATAGCTTTTGGCATGGTCATGGAAAACTGAGAATATGACTAGGGGACAAAACTAAAAGAACAAATATAATCAGAGACCTTTTTCATTTGCTTAAACACTCTTAAGCAGTCATTTTTGAAGAGTCTGCAGAGGAAAAAATGCAGAACTCTTGAAAACACAATGTAAGTAGCATGAATATGCATGTGCATGTGGAAATGGACACACACACACACACACACACACACACACACACACACACACACACACA